>CM035406.1:124630286-124812786 GCA_020310875.1 Ceratopteris richardii
ATTTCTCGATCGACCATTCCTTAGGAGTTTGACCAAAATTGACAACACATTGCTCCCTCCAAATCTTCCAAAGAGTCTCACCCCTGATGGCATTCCACAGCCTCGATGAGCAGTCGACCGCCTCACCCAACAGCGCCTGTTGCCAATTGATTTGGTTCGTGAGTCTCAATACCCGTGTCACGTGATGCTAGATAACACGGGACTTGGGGCAATCGAAGAATAGGTGAGCTAAATCTTCAATGCATCGATGGCAACGTTTGCACCATGGCAGCACACCACAGATTTTGTTAGCCCTTGCATTGGACCAAATTCCCTTATGCAAGATCTACCACATGAAAACGGACTTTTTGATCTCAATTAGGGGGTGCCAAATAGACGAACTTTAGTTCCCATCGAAGTTTGGTCCAAGAAAGGCACCACCTCTTGTTAAGGGTGTGATGAACATCTAAGTTCTCTTTGAAGTTGGAGATTCTGGATATTTCCTTACCATTGCTCCATTTGAGGCCCTCCAGGCAAAGAAGATCCTGTTGGACTAATTTTGTCAGTCTGACTTAGTAGTATTTATTGCTTGCGGGATTGCACGAGAGCGACAAAATGCCGCTTTTTGGGTGGTACTTGGATGGTTCATGGGCACACGTTGCACAATGCTATGGTGGCCCACAACAAATGTACACAATGCTTAAATTTGATGCCCAGCCCTGGGCATCACTAAAATTTGAGGGATGCCCTAGTGGTAAAAGTGGGCATCCTTAAAGATCATACAAAAGCATGTTTCTACTGTATGAGATCGAAATTAGAACATTATCTTGACTTATTACACGAGAGGATTTACTAAGTATGTTTTAGTCATATGTAAACGATTTTCTATAATTTATGTTGTAAAAACAATTTTTTTTTGTTTTTAAAGCTTGCATCTTTCAAAAGTAGTTCAATTTGCAACTTGAGGTAGTTCAAGATGCAATTTTTAATTGCTTTTTTATGCTAAAAATGTGTCTAAAAGATACTTTGGGCACTCTTTGACTAGATAAAAGTGGGGAGTGTTTGATAAAGATACTAGCTTAATAGAACTATTTGTCCATTCTCATCATCTCACACATAGAAAAATTCCATAACTTAGATTACGAACCATATCAACATAAATATGGGATGTTGGCTGCATTTGTTGCCAAATAATAACCGATGTGTGCCATGGATTGTGATATCTTTCAGCAAGCAATTGATAATAAAAATTAATCCTCTATAGAATTAAGAATTTTCAATTTTAACCATTTAGAAATTTAATATAGACTCACTACTTGGTCAATGCATGTCATTGACGATTGGAGAGCATGGGCACTAGGCAACCTTCCAAGTTCTTGAATCATTGCAATTTGGTAGAAGAGACACAAGGAGGTCTCATATAGAGAGAGTCTCTCTGATTGCAAAAAAGAGAGAATATATATGAGAAGCATCATGACAGTAAATGGGCAGCTCGGTGGTCGGGAGGAGGAACCAAGCAATCTCTTTGTGTGTGATGAATGTGGACTATGCAGTGCATGAATGATAGAAGACTCCAGCAAAAGAGTGATCAAGTTGAAGGTATGTTATAGTGGTTTCAGAGCAGCTAAGATCGCCATATCACCATGTGCATCAGGGGGACTTGAACCCACGCCCTCAAGGTGGGAAGCAGGCAGCTTAGCCAAGACGCCAAAGCTTCTTTATGACATATTGTTTGTACCATATGATATGGTAGCAACCTCTCAAAGCTTGCGAACTCATGTGGAAAGATAGATGGAAAGTAAGTTCTTTCCTTTTTCTTCATCTATAAGTCATACATGAAGAGTACAAGAGCATTCCATGGGTGGACTATAGAGGTATGTGAATTTCTTCAAATTATTTGTAGACATCCAATTTTGGACACATAAAGTAGAGGTTATATGTGATAATTGAGGGATATAAATTAGTACATATAGATTATGGAGTCTATACTTCTATAGTCAATCAAAAAATTTGGCATTAAAGAGGAATAGATGCTTATGGATTTTCCAAGACTCTCCAACCATTAAAGTGCCCTGGTGATCCTAGAGTGTTCACACACATCACTACCAAAATATATCAACAAATCCCCCCTGGGAGTGATGCGGTGAACAAGGAGCTTGCACTCATGTATAAGGAAGTGCCAAGCTATATGGAATCAGTCCACAAAAGGAAGTAAGCCCAAAGCTTTGCACAAATCTTCAAACTTCTCCCTAGGCAAAGCCTTCATGAAAAGGTCTGCAATGTTCCCTTGCGTGGGCAAATATGCCAAGCTGATCTCTCCAGTAGAGAATCTCTCCCTGACATAATGATAATGCACCTCAATGTGCTTAGTGCGAGCATGGAAAATAGGGTTCCTTGCAACTGCCAATGCGCTCTGACTATCAATGAAGATGGTGGCGACAGAAGACTGACCAACACCCAAATCAACCATAAGGCATCTGAGCCACACACACTCAACAACTGCTATGAAAATTTCCCTTTACGCAGCCCCACAACTGGAAGTGGCCATAGTAGGCTGCTTCTTGCTCAACCAAGATATGCATGAGATACCAAGCATGAAGCAAAAACCACGAGTGGACACACGAGTGTCATAGCAACCAGCCCGGTCAGAGTCACAAAAAGCATGCAAGTCTGGCAGTAGTGATCCCCCTTGGGATAAAACAACCCAAGTAGCTGAGTACCACTCAAGCAACGAAAGATGTGCTTAACTGCCTGCCAATGCTTGACACCTAGGCAATGCATAAACTTGCTCATCTGTGAGACAAAAAATACACACTTAGTTTTCACGCCCTTTCTGCACAAATTCATGGGGCTGAAAAACATACACTTCTTCATGCAAGTCGTTATTCAAAGATGCAGTTTTGATGTCCAACTAATGTACATTCCAACCATGATGAGTTACAAGTGCACAGATGCTACAAATAGTAGTCATTCAGCATGTAGGAGCAAAGGTTTCATCAAAATCAATGCCTCTTTCCTATGCATAACCCTTTTCCGCAAGCCTAGCCTTTTACCTATCAACTCTTCCATCAGGTTTACACTTCAGCTTGAATACCCACTTAGTGCCAATGGCCTTCTTACCCGGAGGCAAGTCACATAAAGGCCAGGTAACATTTTTAATGATAGCATCATATTCAGATTGCATTGCAACCATCCAATGTTTAAAATTTTGTGCTTCATCAAACGAAATAGACTGAGTCTCATCATAGAGACTAGAGGCAGCCATAGCATAGCAATCTGATGCAAAAGAGGCACTATGAGAGTCTAAACGAGTACGATATGATAGAGGTGCATCTAATTTGTTGTCACGCAAAGTCTGCACTAGCCACTTTGTCATAGTTTTTGCCTCCTCAATATCAACTCTCTCATCAACAAGCGCATCATGCAAATCTACATCAGAAATGGAATGATCTGCATCATCATATGAAACATGTAATGGCTGAGATTGCCTCATTAGGGCCAGCACTAGACTGCCCACCTATAAAAAGATGCAGCAAAGTATCGTACATGTATTTGGAGCTAATATATGTATCCTTCATACATGAAAGTAAAGGCTAAATAGCATCTTCCATAGAAAAACATCACGGCTAACCAAAATGCATTTAATTTGTGGATGATATAGATGATAGCCTTTGCTTTCAGATGAGCAACAAATGGCTTGCAACCATGCCAAGCCTCATATGGAGTGATAAATTGCAGTGCTTTAGTGGGACACGTGTTAAGTACATATGCTGCACATATGATAGCCTCAAGCCAAAAACTATGTGGTAAATCTTGACTCTTGACCATATACCTTGCCATCTCCATGAGTGATGTGTTCTTGTATCCAGCAACTCCATTTTTTTGAGGTGTATATGACACTATACAGTGATGTTTCATCCCACGTTCAGCCAAAAATTCATTAAAGTCAGAAGACATATATTCCCCCCGTTGATCAGAATGGAGGGTGTCCATTTTACATGCTGACACATTTTCAGCCAAAAACAAAAACTGTTTGAAGCACATGAACACTTCAGACTTTGCTTTCAATGGATATACCTATGCATGCCTGGAAAAATCATTAATGAAAGTCACAAAGTAAAGATAGTTTCCAAAAGAGGGTGTCTGGATAGGACCATCAGCATCACTGTGAACAACCTGCAATTTTTTATTAGCTCAAACTGAACCATCTTTTGGAAAGGAGGAACGCTGCATTTTGCCCAAAATGCAATTTCTACAGGCATAGCAAACTAGCAAAATTCAGATGACCAAAGCATGCATGTCAAAGCTTTGCATCTGACATTGCATGAGAATCATGTATTGTACATGCTAAATCACTCATCAATTTTTCATAGTCTATGAGCTTATACAGCCCACAACATAAAATGCCAAAAGCAATAATCTTGTCGCCATTTGACGGATCATGAACTGTACATCTGTCATCAACAAATTTCACAACCAAGCCAATCTTGGCTAATGCAGAAACTGATAATATATTTTTCTTGATCCCTGGCACAAATAAAGCATATGACAAAGTGAAAGAACTACCATAAGCAGTAGTCAGAATGATCTTAGCAACTCCCATGACAAGATTAGAGGAGTTGTTGGCGCATGTGACAGTATTCCCTATAGGGGAAGACTCGAGTGAAGTGAAGAAACTATGCTATGAGGTAATATGTTTGGTTGTCCCACTATAAAAGTGGAGGATGGGTCAAAACTACAAAGAGTAGTGAACACCCATTCTTCATTCAGCACTAGATTAGGAGACTCTGTTTTCGGTGTAGAGACCTTTGCAACAACCATTCCAGTCTCTTTTTTCTTTGTCTCTTTTGTAGACAGTTTTGGACAATTCTTTATGACATGATCATTTGCTTTATAGTACATACAAAACATTTTTTTCTTTTTTGTTTTCTTCTCTTCTCTATCTTCCTTCTTCAACTGTGTAGAATTAGTAGACTTTTGCTTACTGATAGAAGAGCTTCATTTACCTTTGCCCTTCTGACTATCCAGGAAAGCTTCATCTGCAACACACATAATGGACTTGTTCTACCTAGATTGATCTTCTTGCAACATAACAAAGACTAACTCTTCAAATGTTAAGCCATTTGGATTGCCTTTAATCATCAAACAAAGAGTAGAAGCAAAACTTTGGTATGAATCGGGAAGACCATTCAGAAAAATCTACACTAGTGAGCTATCTAGTATAACTTCATTAGCACAAATCAACTATTCCTTCAAATCCTTTGATCTTTGATTGGATTGGTGACAGGTTACCTCATTGTCCTTCTATTATTGGTTATCTTGTCTGATTGTTCAGTTTATAGGGGATACTTTGTCAACTTTTTTCTAGGATTCTTTCATATCTACTTGGTCACTTTAGAGACTTGGTGAGCAGGCTTATGCTCATGGTTTTATGTGCATGCTAGATGTATGGTTATGTGATAGGTGTTTTACATGGTTTCTTCTCCAGTGAGACATTTGTGATGTGAGTTATGCATATGGATATGTAGGTGTAATCCTATTGGTGATAGAGAATTATTTCTAATCTGTTGGATTGCCAACATGGCGTCTTCTCAGTTTGACAGCACTGATTTTCTGAGATGGAAAGCTCAGATATGACATACATTGGTTCATGCAAAATACACATGTATGTGCATAGAGATTCAAAAAACTGTCAAAATTTTGAAAACGCAAACTAATGTAGAAGATGAATCTACAATCACTTGGATAGAAAATGAGTTTCGGAGCCATAACTTGAGTTTTACAAGTTGGATTCAAATGATTGAACTTTGTTGTGCATAGCATGGAAAAGTTGCAAAAACTTTGTAGAAGAACATAGATCCAGATTCCGAGTTCTAAGTCGCTGAAATTGTAAAATACATAGCAATAGTTTTGTAGGTGAAGGTGAAATCAAAAGTAGATGCTTGTTTTGTGTATATCTTGAGCTACACACCTCTGATTGATGTGGATTGCTAGCATATTATCTTCTAAGTTTGATGGCACTGACTTTTTGAGATGGAAATCTCAAATGTGGCATACATTGGTTTGTGTGGGATTACACATGTATATGCATAGAGATTCAAAAAACTGCCAAAATTTCAAAAACACAAACTGATGTAGAAGACAAATCTACAATCACATGGATAATAGGTGTGTTTTTGAGTCATAACTTGAGTTTTACAAGTTGGATTCAAATTATTCAAATTGTTCTGCATAGCGTGGCAAAGAGGTTAAAACTTTATAGAAGAACATAGATCCAGATTCTAAGTTCTAAGTCACCAAAATTGCAAAATATAGAGCATTAGTGTTGTAGGTGAAGTCGAAATCAAAACTAGATGCTTGTTTTGTGTATATCTTGAGCTACACACCTCCGATTGACGTGTTCTTTATATCACTACGTAGCTAAGAAAGATTTCTTCAAGTTTGGTAAGTGCAAAATTTCAAATTCGAGTTTATCGTCTCTAAAATAGCAAAACACAGAGCAGCAATATATTTTCATCATAAGAACCCTAATTGCTTTTGGAGGTGCAATTTGCTTTGCAAGTTCATCAAGAGATATTTTTTGGCATGCAAGCTCTTATTTTTGGAGCTTGACGGCATTTTCCATGTATGATCACTACGGTAACTCCTCCATATGAGAGTAGAGCATGATCTTATCACGTGTTTGGCATGTGTGATGACATTGTGGTATACTTCTTTTTTAGGTTTACGTCACCATGAGCTTGATCATGGCATTGTCAATGGATGTATAGTGGCATTGAGGTCTCTATCTTACTGCCACTTGGTTATGGATCTACTTGCCGGTTGCACATAATTTTATGAGAGTTGATTTTGGATTTTGATTGGTACTTGTATCTTTGTTTTTATGCAGGTACATCATCCAAATTAGAGCCTCCGTTGTTCCACATCCATTTGTCACCTTGATTGGCTATTATTTTAGCATATAATCATTGATTTGATATCTATTTGCTAGTATGATTCTTGGCATATGTGGATGGTGATTCCCACATGGTTATTTTGGTTCAAAGTCCATTTTACAGAGGAGATGCTATCAAAATTTTGTCAGCTTTTATGCTAGATAGATGGTCTAGTAGATCCTTTATGCTTGTGTGATAGCTTTGGATCATTCCTTATTTCCATTCACTTGGACTTGGTCACGGGTTATCCGTGACAGGTTAGACCATCTTGCAAAATTCATTCTTGAGTGGGAGGTGTATCACCATTGTATTGGCATGTATTGCCATTAGTTTTTTGCCATGTGTATTTTCCATTATCTTTGATTGGATTGGTGACAGGTTACTCATTGTTCTTATGTTATTGGTTATCGTGTCTTATTGTTCAGTTTATATGGGATACTCTATCAAATGTTTTCTAGGATTCTTTCATATCTACTTGGTCACTTTAGAGACTTGGTGAGTAGGCTTATGCTCATGGTTTTATGTGCATGCTAGATGCATGGGTATGTGATAGGTGGTTTACATGGTTTCTTCTCCAGTGAGACATTTGTGGTGTGAGTTATGCAAATGGATATGCAAGTGTGATCCTATTGGTGATAGAGTATTATTTCTAGTCTCTTGGATTGTTAGCATGGTGTCTTCTCAGTTTGATGGCACAGATTTTCCGAGATGGAAAGCTCAGATATGGCAATCATTGGTTCATGCAGAATTACACATGTATGTGCATAGAGATTCCAAAAACTGTCAAAAATTCGAAAATGCAAACTGATGTAGAAGATGAATCTACAATCACTTGGATAGCAGATGCGTTTTTGAGGCATAACTTGAGTTTTTACAAGTTGGATTCAAATGATTCAACTTGTTGTGCATAGCGTGGAAAAGAGGCTACAATGTTGTAGAAGAACATAGATCCAGATTTTGAGTTCTAAGTCATTGAAATTGTAAAATACTGAGCAGCAGTGTTGTAGGTGATGGTGAAATCAAAAGTAGATGCTTGTTTTGTGTATATCTTGAGCTACACACCTCTGATTGAGGTGTTCTTTATATCGTTACGTAGCTAAGAAAGAGTTCTTTGATTTGCTAAAGGCAAAACTTCAAATTTGGAGGTTATCATTGTTGAAACAGCAAAACATAGTGTAGCATATTTTCACCATAAGAACCCTAGTTGCTTTTGGAGGTCCAAATTTCTTTGGAACTTCTTCGAGAGAAATTTTTTGGTATGCAAGCTCTTATTTTTGGAGCTTGATGGCATTGTCCATGTATGATCACTATGGTAACTCCTCCATATGAGAGTAGAGCATGAACTTATCACGTGTTTGGCATGTGTGATGACATTGTGGTATACTTCTTTCTGAGATTTATATCATCATGAGCTTGATCATGGAATTATCAATGGATGTATAGTGGCATTGTGGTCTCTATCTTACTTATGCCACTTGGTTATGGATCTACTTGCTGGTTGCACATAATTTTGTGAAAGTTGATTTTGGATGTTGGTTGGTACTTGTATCTTTGTTTTTATTCAGGTACATCATCCAAATTGGAGCCTCGGTTGTTGCACATCCGTTTGTCACCTTGATTGGCTATTATTTTAGCATATGATCATTGATTTGATATCTATTTTCCAGTGTGATTCTTGGCATATGTGGATGGTGATTCCCACATGGTTATTTTGGTTCAGATTCCATTTTACAAAGGAGATTCTACTGAAATTTTGTCAAATCTTATGCTAGATAGATGATCTAATAGATCCTTTATCCTTGTGTGATAGCTTTGGATCATTCCTTATCTCCATTCACTTGGACTTGGTCACAAATTATCTGTGAGAGGTTAAATCATCTTACAAAAGTCATTCTTGAGTGGGAGGTGTATCACCATTTTATTGGCATGTATTGCCATTAGTTTTTTGGCATGTGTATTTTCGATTATCTTTGATTGGATCGGTGACAAGTTACTCATTGTTCTTTTATTATTGGTTATCTTGTCTGATTGTTTAGTTTATAGGGGCTACTCTATCAAATTTTTTTCTAGGATTGTTTCATATCTACTTGGTCACTTTGCAGGCCTGGCGAGCAGGCTCATGCTCATGGTTTTATGTTCATGCTAGATGCATGATTATGTGACAGGTGGTTCACATGGTTTCTTCTCCAACGAGATATTTGTGATGTAATTTATGCATATGGATATGCAGGTGTGATCCTATTGGTGATAGAGTATTATTTCTAGTCTCTTGGATTGCCAACATGGTATCTTCGCAGTTTGATGGCACTGACTTTCCGAGATGGAAAGCTTAGATGTGGCATATATTTGTTCGTGTACGATTACACATGTATGTGCATAGAGATGCATAGAGGCCTCGTGACATTCCTGACCATGTATGGATGGATATGGATGCATTGGCCAGCTCCACTATCCAGTTATAGCTTGTGGATTCTATATATGAGTCTGTGATGTATGAGGAGATGAGTAGTGCATTATGGCAGAGACTACATTATATGTATGTGAGTCCATTGACTCATGTGAGACATAGATCACATTGACAAATTCGATGTTGACATTGTGTTCATGAGGGCCATATTCAACGATGTTGCTTGAGGCGAATGTGATGACAATGTCGGAGACATGCATGTGACACAGGTCAGGTTGTGGTTTCAAGAGAGTCTATGGTAATCGATTATTCTAGTGGTGTTGATATCACTTTCTCCTATGGTTCATCTCGGGATTCCTCTTTTTCATTGGATGGCACACATATAGCTTGGTTGCTTAGTGCATTAGCCACTTTTCATGTTACTCCACATCATGAGTGGTTTTGTTGATTCTAAGGTGAGAGTCGTGGATGTGAGCTTGCCTGATGGTAGGGCATATGACATTGAGTTTGCAGGAGATGTATGCCTTATGCTACCTAGTGGAGCATCACTTATACTTAGAAATGTATGCTATGTGCCTTCATTCCTTATGAGCTTGATTTCAGTTAGTCAGGTACACGAGAGCAAATTTTATGTGTTCGCTAGTGAGCATCATTTTCAGTTGTAGTTGGGACAGCATATGCTTGTCAGAGGTGCCAAGATTGGGCATAGGTATCCACTGTAGGTACTTCATGTGAGGGAAAATCTTGTCTCAGTGGGAGTTCAGCCTTATGTGCAACGTGAGACTCCTCATGTCTCATTTTTTCTACCTACACATAGGTCTATTGACATTAATGATGCACATGTATGGCAGGATTCAGATCTCAGATGGATGCACATGTAGAGCATGTTTTGGATGCTCATGATGCTTATATGGGGCATGATTTTATTGATCATGTGGATGCTCTTATGGATCACACTTTGAATCATCATTTGGATGCTTTAGAGCATGATGTGGATGCTCATGTAGAGCATTTTGATGATACTCAGTTAGAGTTTGATCATCAGTGTGATCTTGGTGTTGATGTTGTGAAGTTAGCTCATGTGGAGCATGATGATACACTTGGTGTGGCAGATCAGTATAGCTCTTATGATATAGAGTGTATGGTAGATCATATTATCTCTCAAGATGCATGACTAGACATATCCTTGGTTGAGAGGATGACTAATTTAGATGTTGATAAGTCAACGATCATGAGTCATGCTTGGATTCGCTCGTGCTAGATGTTGACACGGATATGTCAGGACATGTTGGTCTTGATGATGGTGCTTTGGATGCCTTGGATACAGGCATGGCTGACATTCTTAGGTTAGCCAGAATAGCACAGGTTTCATCAGCATTTAGGAGTTTGATGTATGAGTTGTTATGCTTGAGACCAGATATTGGAGTTGCCATTGGAGCATTTGCACTTGGAGTTGTCAGATGTTCGATGATTGACATAGGCATAGAGCGAGTGAGAGCTTTGTCGGAACTTCATCACTCCTTGCATCAGTCAGATAGCTCGACTCTCATCGATATGAGTCTAGAGTAGTTTGAGGTGCATGGATACACCTTGTTTGAGGTAGTTGGTGTAGGCTGATTTGTATGGGTTGAGATCATGACTCTTCCTATATATTAGTATATAGCCCTACATCATTCTTTTTATATTTTACGATTTATGGTCACATTGATCCTTAAGTGGGAGATTGTTGGGGATGTAATTAGGATCATGTGACCTTACCCCATATTCATATATATACATCATATATATAGCATTACCTTAAGGGAGATCATTATGTGGGATTCGAGGCTCCCACGCATATGTGCGTGTCTCTCCTCTCTTCTCTCTCCCTCCATCTCCTTCTTGCTCCTCTTGTTCTGCACACCAACGCCCTTCAATATTTTGTGGAAGTCTATGGTTGTTCCAAAGTTTAGGTTATCATCATAAAATTTGCATTTGGAGGATTATACTCAATAGTCATAAAGATAAGCAAGTGGAAATAAAGTTCAAAGATTGGAATCAAGAAGTGGAGATAATGGATATTGGGATCATTATGAGGAAAAGCTTGGAAAAATTGTTGATGAAAGGATCATACAGATGATATTCTATGTGCCCATTGACTCACTTTTATGAAGTCTATTACATATTTTGTATACAAAGAAATGGCTCTTCATGTATATGAAATTGTATACTCATATGATATATCTCGTCCATGATGTAAAGATGCATATGATGAGATAAACCCCAACCAACCACTTTGCATTTGCATATAGATCATTTAGGATGGGTGGCTTATTGTGTAAGTGGGCAGTAGGTTGTATATCATAGCTACCATCCCAAGCACTATACTTTCCTCCTCATCTACATAATATGTCCGGATGCATATGGACTTTGTCTTTGTCTTCCATACCATGGTCTAATCATGCACTTTGGTTGGTATAGAAAATTTCCATAGAGTAGAAGCATGTAATAATCCTAGGGCATTGGTATGCAATGTGTGGATTCAAGTCCTCCATGTGTGCCAATGTTAGGGGTGCATTTTTACATCACCTTGTGGTTGGCATTTTGATTTAAACATTGCTTGATTAAGGTTCAATCGAAGACCCTTCAACGGGGCATGAAGATAAGTTATGTAAGGGTGTGAAACTCTCTACAAACGGGTACATTAAGGAGACACAAAGAGGCATAAACAATGTATAAATAAAGTAGGGTTAATGAAACAAAGAGGCATTTGGGATTCGTGTCGATTGCAGCTTGCAAGCGACTTGGTATCTTCTCTCTCTATGTTCTGTTATATACTTGTCTTCTTTGCATATCTCTACGTGTAATTATACCTGGCTATGGCAGCCCATGATCCACCTCTGAGGGGAGGTGTGATCATCCCCTTCAACACTCGCGATCTCGAGTAGGTTTGAACCTCGCAATCTTTAGTTCTGCAGCCCATGCCTCCATGCAGGGAGAGACCTTTAAAATATGCAACCAGGTTGAGGATCCATGACCGCTCCCTGCAACCTGGACTCTTACCGGCAATCCTCATCATCATTGATAGCTTGCAAAGCTAGCCTAATAGAGGTGGCACTGTGTACCCGAGTGCTTTGTTTTTGCATGCCAATGTCAGAGCATTTATGGCACCACTGGTAGCTACATGGCTTTATCCATCGTCGTACACTGGTGCCTGATTATACCATTTGTACTTCGCTTTATCCATCATCGCTTTATCCATGACCCACAACCACACTCATCTACACCATCCGTTCAATCCATGATCATTGACCACAATTGCATCGCCTGCTTCCATGGTCCTCCACCACAATGTTCGAGAGAAAGCACACTATCTGCTAACTGTTGTGTGGCCAATTGGGCTAATTTCTATGTCTCACTTAGTGTTTATTGCTTGCAGGATTGCACGAGACTAAAAAACTGTCACCCTCTAATGGCTGATGGGCACACGTTGCACAATGCTATGGTGACCCACAACGCTATGGCGGCTCACAAATTGTCACAATGGCTGATGGTCTCCTCGTATCATTCTGATGTTGATTCTGGTATAAGGAGCACCGAAATGCCACTACTCATTGGCATCACGACGATGATCACGTTGTGCCGCCAGACGTAGAGAGTGTAGGATATTCTCTCACTGCATTTAGCAACAGAGGTTGAGAGCATTGCAATCTGTTCGGACTATCCTCCACATGTTAGAGAGAGAGTCAACGCGAGAAAGCATCTCTTTGGCTCCATTGGAGAAACGAAATGTGCATGAGAGAGAAACATGATCACGTAGTGCCGCCAGACGTAGAGAATTAGCAACAGAGGGTTAGAGAGAGAAACATGATCACCTAGTGCCGCCAAACGTAGAGAGAAACCTAGTGCCGCCAGACGTAGAGAGAAACATGATCACGTAGTGCCGCCAGACGTAGAGAGTGTAAGATATTCTCTCATTGCATTTAGGAACAGAGGGTCAACGCATTGCAATCTGGTCAGACTATCCTCCGCATGTTAGAGACAGTCAACGCGAGAAAGGATCTTTTTGGCTCCATTGACAGAAAGGAAATGTGCATGAGAGAGAAACATGATCACGTAGTGCCGCCAGACGTAGAGAGTGTAGGATCTTCTCTCATTGCATTTAGCAACAGAGGGTCAGAGCATTATAATGTGTTCGGAATATCCTCCACATGTTAGAGAGAGTCAACGCAAGAAAATTTCTCTTTGGCTCCATTGAGAGAAAGCAAATGTGCATGAGAGAGAAACATGATCACGTAGCGCTGCCAGACCTAGAGAGTGTAGGACATTTTCTCGTTGCATTTTTTTAAATGGAGGTTCAACAAACATCTATTTCCCCTGAGCTTTAAGTTTGAAAGAACAATTGTACAAGTGAATCGGTATAGTATTGGCAGGACCTCCCGTATTCCACAAAGCAAGGGTTAGACAAGTTGTATTATGACTAATTTCAAATAGTTTAGACTGGCCAAAGCCATTATATGTCTAGCTTGAGGATTGAACTCTAGATCTCCATTTTAAGAGACCAAAGACTCAACCACTAGAACAACAGGATATGGACTTCTCTCATTGCATTTAGCAATAGAGGGTCAGAGCATTATAATGTGTTCAGACCATCCTCCACATGTTAGAGAGAGAGTCAACGTGAGCAAGTATCTCTTTGGCTCCGTGAGCAAGTATCTCTTTGGCTCCATTGAGAGAAAGGATATGTGCATGAGAGAGAAACACTCTCTCTATCTAAGATTAAATGACATGATAACAAAGGGGGATGGCCACCCTTCTTTCGAATTTCAACTGCTTGGATTGGCCTTCTCTATTTATCCTGCCTTTAGGGATCAAAGGAGGCCATGATCGATCATTATTATAACCATGCTTGGTAGTGGATTTCTCCTCCATCTTTGAATGATTGTATTTTGGATGAGTATAAGACCATTACCTATGGTATTGTTATAATTCTCACGCATTCCATAGCCCTCTATGGATGTAGACTTCGTTTTCCTCTACGCATTGTTCCAGTTAATGCATTCTCAAAGAAGAAATGAATTAAGTTTAAATATTTATTGGGGTCTAATTACATGGCTTCGCATTATTTCTATGAACCTCTTGCTTGTCGTAATCCCGATTGCTGCACCCATTCATGCTTCAAGGTTTTAGAGCTTGGACTTTTTTAATATCACAATGACTATTTTTTCTGTTTATGTCCACATAAAGATGCACATGCTTATTAAACATTACATGTTAAGCTTTGCATTTTCCTTGTTAAGGTCATGGATCTTTATAATTATTGGGGTTCTCCTTCTTTATGTCCCACTTGTGCATTTATGCACGCATATTTGTATTATGCAAAAGAATCCTTACCTTGTCATGATCAACATCAGATCCCTTGTGATGACAACCCCATAACTACTAAAGACACAAATGAATTTAAATGTGAAGACATGGATGAACATATGATAGCACCTTATATATATCTTAAGGATGAAAATGAACCCATGAAACAAGAAATGAAGTAGTTATTCATGTTGATGATGCTCTACCATTTGCTACTAATTGTGCTCCACCACAAATTGAAGATGACTTTATTGGTCTTGTGCATGATGACTTTGCTCCTTATGATCACACATTTGAATCTTCTCCCAATGACCTAGGTATGGACGATGCTAGTTACGATGATGATCATAAGTCTTCTTGTGATATAAACGATACTCATGACATAGCTCCATATGATGATTGTGCCATTGATGAAGAATTTTCTACACACATAATTCATAATTTTGACTCACATTTGGATGAGTATACATTAAAAGATCATGTTAATGTTGTTCCTACTTTTGATTCCATGGATAATGAAAATAATGATTCTCATGTTTTGATATGTACACATAATGTGTCTCCCACATGTCCTAAGCATGATGATGTTTCCTCCCATTATGAAATGAATGAAGTCATGCATGTTAATGATGATGCTGCTATTTCAATTGAGAGCTATGATAAGACATTTTTGTCATTTTTATGAGTATGTTGCACCATTGTATCAATGCAAAACAACATTCTTTTGTTATGAAGTTTTCTTAACTTATGGTTTGAATGAGTCCCATAAGTGTAAGTTTGATCACTCCTAGAAAAAGGGGGGTGTAGCAATGCCCCCCATTGAAAAAAAAAAGCGGGTTTCATCGCTTATGCGACGAAAACATCACATAAGCGATGAAACTCTTTTTTATTAAAAAAAAGAATCCTCGTCGCATAAGTGATGCAAAGTGTCGCTTATGCGAAGCTAAATTGGACCATCGCAAAGAGCATCTCTAATTAGTGATGCTCCTACCGACATTGGCAAACTGAGGAGCGTTGCATAAGTGACGTGTGAATTTCAGAGCATCGCATAACAGACACTCTAGAATGTTTAAAAAAAGTCGATTTCTCCTGGCACATTTGAGCTGGGATTGAGACGTGAGAGAGAGAGAGAGATTGAGCATGCACGCACAACCTCCTAGCTAGCGATGGTCAGAGAAGCACAAAGGTATGCTCACACACACACATACACACACATATACACATGCATACACACACACACATACACACATAGACACACATATACACACATACACACACACATATACACATAGACACACACACATACACACATAGACACGCACACATACACACATAGAGACACACACATAAACACATAGACACATGCACACACATACACACACATACACATGCATACACACACATACACACACACATATATACACACATAGACACATACACACAGATACACCCACACATACACACATACACACACATTTACACACACACATTTACACACACACAAATACACACATAGACACACACACACATAGATGCACACATACACACATAGACACACACATGTACACACAGACACACACACACATAGACACATACACACACGGACATACACACAGATTTACACACACACATACACATGCATCCACACACATATATACACACATAGACACACACATACACACATAGACACACACATATACATGCATAGACACACACACATATGCACATAGACACACACACATACACACATAGACACGCACACACACATACACACCCATATACACACACACATACACACACATTTCCGCACACACATACACACATAGACACACACACATACACACATAGACACACACATACACACATGGACACATGGATCCTAGTAGAGAGAGAAAGGTGAAACTCATTCATAAAAATTCTTATGAGAGCAAAAGTTCCGCTTGATACTTTAAGGATCATGATGCATGAGTACTCAGAGATGCATGATGATGAGCTAGATTTGACAATCCAGATGCTTACCCAGCAATCAGAGGAGGGCTCTTCTGCAGCTCCAAAGCAGGAAGATAACTATCTGCTTATAGGTATGTTTTTTTTTCACAAATTTTTTTTTAATGATATTATAACACATATTTTTATTTATTTTTATCTATCTATTTTTAGGACACCTATAAAGAGAAATTGATATACATATATGAAAAAAACAAAATATTATTAAAATGAAATTACCTTTCATTCACAACCTATCATTAATTCTCTCTGTTCATCTGAGATTTCTTTATTATTAGCATTGGCTCATTGCAAATGAGTATATAGCCAATCCGTGAAAGAAGATATATTTATAATCTCATTATTATCAAGATTACCTCTATATCTTTTGTTTCTCTATCTTTTACTTCAGAGATTTTGAAGTTCCTATTTGTACTCGCTAAGGAATGCTTGCATGCATTTGCTATTATATGCTACAAAAGTAGAAACATCATTTTTTTCTTGAAATGTAAATAAAAGTGGAACTCCCTTACCTGATTATACCTCGTCTATTATTTTTGAAGAAGACTCGTTGGTCCATGCATGTGGAGCTTCTTCATGAACTCTTTCAAGGTACTCACTAACATAGTACATGCACTCTTCAAGCATCCAACCCTTTGCCATGGATCCTTCTGGTTTCGCTCTTTGCCACACATAACCCTTTAATATTCCCATAAATTGCTCAACCCAAAACATCCATGGAGTGTTGACAGCACTTGCAATCTCTACTTCATCTACAAGATGGACTAATAAATGAACTTGAATATCAAAGAATGAAGTAGGAAGCTCTTTCTCCATCAAACATAGTAGCCCTTTGCATTCAAGTTTCTTTTGTGTGATCAAGTTTTTTTCAATCTCTTTTGATGTAATCCACGTATACATATCATATATATATATATATATATATATATATATATATATATATATATATATATATATATATATATATATAGAGAGAGAGAGAGAGAGAGAGAGAGAGAAGTTAATTCAAAAATAAAAGATATCAAATATTCATATATATTAAATATAAAAGTATTATAATTACCTTATAAGCGATTCAAGATGATAAATCATATCTCATACTCCTTTTGTTGTACATTCATCCATAACCAAAGGTAAAATATGTTTCAAAAAGTTATGCCAATAATGGTATTTAACCCAGATAAGCTCTTATCATCCATAGTAAACATGATCCGGAAAGATGCTCCATATCCTATAGGAGTCTGAATCAATTGAATCCGATTGTTGATAGTACGTATCTCTTTTGTTGTAAGTACCCAAGGAGCAAGTGCATAAGTCCTTTCCTATCGATGTCTATCAAAAACTATCCATAACCTTGGTTTTGAGTTTTGATCCTTCAAATCATTCCTTGATGCTATGGTGTCTTTTAGTCCAAGAAGATGTTGCCATAATGAATAACCAATATTCTTGAATATATGCATAGGATCAAGAAGATGACATACTTTTAACTTTTTCCAATACTCCAAAGAATATCATATTGATATATTCTCTACAAGTGCCAATTTTCCTTTACCTCTCTTCACATTCTCATTATCTTCATCATCATTGAAGATTTCTGATTCTGGATCTATTGGGGATCCATCTATCCATTTTTTATACGAATCCATAGGCTTCATAGGTTTTGGACATTGACCTGTTTCAAGGTTTCCATTAAAATGTATCGCTTCTCGTTTAGATCGTAATGAATGATCATCACGCAAGAATCATCGATGTCAAAGATAAATATTTAGTTGAGATTCTTACTATAGATTGATCTCAATCAATCACCACAATATGGACAAGCTTTATAACCCTTAGTAGATATTCCTGCATCAAGAAAAGGATAAAAATATAATTAGATTAACTCACATTTATTTGTATGCATATTGAATTAAAAAATTACATCAATACCTGAACAAACACCATATCTTGGAAAATCATGAATAGTCCAAACCACAATACCATGAACCATAATATATCTTTCATTGATGCTTTTTGATACATCAATGACATTAATACCTCTCCATAACTCTTGGAGATTCTCAATGAGAGGGGAAAGATATATATTCATATCTTTAACTTGTCTTTTTCATGAGATTAAAAGTGAAAGCATTAAAAGTTCCTTTTTAATGCTAAGATATGGCAGAAGATTGTAGTTTATGACTACCACTGGCCATGTTGACCATTTACTGGATTTCATGGAGAATGGATTAACCCCATCTAATGCAACTCCTAACTATAGATTCTATGGATTTTGTGCAAAATCAGGCTATGTAGAATCAATATGCTGAAAAGCAACACTATCATGATGAATTTTGATTATTCCATCAATACTTTTATGGTCATGTCCCCATGTCAAAAGCTTTGATAATTCAGGCCTTTGAAACATATGTCTAATCCGTGGAGCCAATGGAAAATGTCTCAATGCCTTTTTTGGGATTTTACCTTCTTCATCCTTATATTGAGGAGATTCACATTTTGGACATGCCAAAGAGTTTTCATATTCACCTCTATATAAAATAATCATTATGACATGCATGTATACATTGATAATCTATACCAAGATTGTTGATTATCTTCTTCATTTCATCATGTGAGGTAGGAAGAATATTCTGACTTGGTAAAAACTTTTCGGATAATAACATGTAAGTTCATGAAAAAAAGAAATATTTATAAAAATAAATAAATAAATATACATATATATGTATATATGCATATGATTTTGTATATGTGTATGCTTATGTGTATGTCTATGTGGATGTGTATATGCATGTGCATGCGTATATGTATGTGTATGTGTATATGTATGTATGTGTGTATATGTGTTGTATATGTGTATATGTATGTATATATATGTATGTGTATATGTATGCATATATGTATGTGTATATGTATGCATATATGTATGTTTATGTGTGTATATGTGTTTATGTATGTATGTATGTATGTATGTATGTATGTATGTATGTATGTATGTATGTATGTATGTATGTATGTATGTATGTATGTATGTATGTATGTATGTATGTATGTATGTAGGTATGTATGTATGTATGTATGTATGTATGTGTATGTATGTATGAATGTGTATGTATGTATGTGTATGTATGCATGTGTAGCTGTGTATATTTGATTTTGTTTTTAATTTTCTTTTTTTTTATTGTAGTTTGCAGACTTTCATATAATTATCTAGACCACTGAATCGTTTGGCTGTCTCCCATTTTATAATCAATCTATTACCTACCTTGCTAACTAAGTCTTATATATTTGTTTACAAAGATTAAGTATCAGTTAACTATGGAGGTATTAGGTTGTTTGGAAAATAAGACAAGCAAATTTATCTCAAAAATTTTGGAAGATGGATGAATAGTTTTAAAGAATGGGTGGACAGAAAGCATTCATTCAATGCAAGTTCTTATTCTTACCTTAGCTAAGGTAAAAACAAAAACCTACACTGATTGAACGCTTTTTGTTCGTCAATCCTTTAAAACTATTTTTTCATCCTTCAAAATCTTCGAGATAAATTTACTTCTCCTATTTTTCAAACGACTTAATACCTCCATAGCTAACTCATACTTAATATATATGCAAAGTTCATAAAAGAGTTAGCAGTGTAGGTATTAGGTTCACTAGAATAGGAGAAGCAGATGTGTCAGGAAGATCATAAAGGTTGGGCGGACAATTCCAAAGGCTAGATGCACAAAATATCTTCATTCGATACAGATATGTATAATTTGACCTTACTCATAACATGTGTATGTGTGTATATGTGTGTGTATTACATTCATTTATATATATGTGTATGCCTATGTATGCATATATATATATATATATATATATATATATATATATATATATATATATATATATATATATATATATATATATATATATATATATATATATATATATATATATGTGTGTGTGTGTGTGTGTGTGTGTGTGTGTGTGTGTGTGTGTGTGTGTATATATTTTTTAATGCATGTATATATATAAATAGATAGAAAATAAAAAATTATACCTTAATAGTGTCGAAATATTACTCCATCGAAAACGATTTTGAAGATTGAGAATAAGTAAGCTCGCACTTAGTCATGTCAAATGACTTCCTTCATATACATGCTTTAGACATTCCTCTCAAAGATATTTCTCATTTTTAGAAATATCAATGCTCTCTGTCATTTTGATACCAATCCTCAATAAAATCTATCATGCCATCATCTTCATCATTGTCCCAAAATCTTGCACTTTGCCTTCTTTTGAATATAGGTCTTTCAACCTTGCATATTCCACAAGATCACTTTTGTGTAGCCTCCTCATAGAAGCTTCTAATAAATGAGGTCTTACTAGCAATTGTGAATGGTGTGGTGGAATATCATCGACATCATATGTTGGAATCTACACACATGAATAAAAATCATGAATATTTCATAAATGAATAAAAAGTCAACTTTAAACATAAAAATAAATATATAAGTTATTAAATATGGATAGAGAATTTTCATTCTCTCTCTAGCTAAAAGGTGCTCTTGGAGGTCTACACCATCCATAATTCACTAATAACTCATCACTAGCATGTAATGTAGTAATAGCATTGACAACTATGTATCTTGCTACATCTCTACTCATGTATGGTGATTCATGACTAGTTTCATGCTCCTCAAATGTGCAATTAGTCCTTGAACTATTATGTAAACCTCGACTACTGTTTATTAAACATGTTATATTTCCATGCATGTAAGGTCTTCCATCAATATATAATCTTTCATTTTGTGCATGTGGAATCCTTCTACTAGTAAAGGATGCTACATTCAAGCATATTGCGGAAAACTTAGTACTCATGCTTTGAACATAACATACAAGTTGATGCCAATCTCCCCATCCATATATAGGACCACAAAATGACATAAGAGTGACTTTAGAATCCAGAGGCACATACAAATCTCTACAATGAAGAGACCATGACCAGCACTAGTGATAGTGGATGGAGCAATCATATAGCGATTACCCCAAAAGTTAAAAACCTCTCCATCTAAAGGAAGTGGTCCTCTATTCCATCCTCCATATCTTCTTCTATCATATGTTTGTACTAGAGAATGATCACGAGCTAGCAATGGATAATCTCCAGTCGTTTCAGTCTCTAAACGAAGAGGTAGAGGATTTCTAGAAACCTCTGCTTGTAATTGATGAATGGAAATTCCATGATGTGTATGAGGTATATATTAGCATTCTGACTATGAGAATTATTATTATCATCATCATCATTGACCAAGTATTCTTGTATATCAATAGTATTTTGATCTTGTATATGGTTTTTAAATAAAATAATGACATTAATTTATAGAAAAAATACATAACCAAGCATTATCACATTGACCATGTGGTGGTGCACACTCAAAAGTACCATACTCTGCCTCATGTTCAATACATTCCAATGGTGGTCTTCAATACATGCCATAGTAAGAGTTACACCAACATATAATATGCTCTTGATAGTAAAATTCATCATAATTCCTATCGGAAGACACATGTGAAGTCATTGCATGGGTAGGAGGTGGTGGAGTGCCCTCTGATTGATCAAAATCTGATTATAACAAGAAAAAAACATATATCAGTTATGTATCTATAAAATATATTTAAAATTAAAAGTTTGATATACTTACAGTATATGGTCCTTGCACAATTAGGAGACGGTGGTGGAGTTCCATTTGATTGATCGGAATCCACAAAGAATGGTATTAGATATTAATAATCTGATTATTTACATACATAAACATTCACATATACACATTTACACATACACACATATTCACATATACACAAATACACATTCTTGTGGGATAAATGCATGTATTTTGTATGAATGTGTGTATATGCATGCATGTGTATGTGTTTATGTATATATGTGGATATGTATATGTGTGTTTATGTTATATGTATCTATATGTGTATATGTATGCATGTATGTATGTGTATATGTTTGCATCTATATGTGTATGTGGGTATGTGTATGTGTATATGTGTGTATATATGTGTATGTATTTTGATTCTTTTTTTCTGTTTGAGATTAAAATAACAAGAGATGTTGTATGATGGAAAAAAATAGGATACCTAACATACCACTTAAGACATGGTAGTTTTTTCGTAGATAGCTACGTCTTCAGGAGTCATTTCCTTAGCAGAAGGTATACAAATTAATAGTTTATATTTATAATTCTCATATGTTTTATTAATTTTTTACATTTAATTTATGTATTTCTTCTATATTTAAATAGACAGGCAACTGCAAAGAAGAGAGTTGAGTCGGGCCACACATCTCACTTAGGCCAAATGTTGGTGCAAATGCCAAGCCTTCACACTTGGCTAGGCATTGAAGGAGTTTTTCTACAAACTTTTGAAGGACCACATGAACCATTGCTTACGATTTTTACCATTAACTTTTGTAAAAGTCTTTTGACTTGAAGGAATCTTGTAATGACATAAACTCATGGAGTTAAGAGAACAATAAGCTACGAGTTCTCATGAGAGAATATCTCCACATTTAGAGGAAAAACTTTTAGGTGGAAGATCATTTGAATTTTAAATTCAAATTTGAAGAATTTCTCTATAAAAGAGACTTGTAATCTCGTGGCCATGTGAGCCCCATTTACTGAGCCGATTGTAGATCATTTGTTGATGTTGAGAGGCTTACACTATAGCCTACTCTTATCACCATCATTGGCCATTATATTCATGCCAATGATCATGTATAACATTGTCACATAATACATCACATTATTGATCACATATGTCTTCATCTCTGCTATGTTCACTCAGAATAGTATACTTTGAATGCTCATATCTCAGTCATTTCTCCATCATTTTTCAAGTTCTATAGCTTTTTGGAACAAGCTCCAAGTCTACTACAAGCTCTCAAAGTTTGAAAATTTGATTTAGTCAATCAGGAGAAATCCACATCAAAATGGTCACTGGTCATTCTTTGCATAACTCCTAAAAAGTCGGGGGTAAGGTTTTAGTTGCTAAATTGATTGCTCAGTGGTGTTTCATCATTTTAAGTGATTTCACTTGGAATCATTAGCTCTCTAAGCTAATTTGATTCACACAAAATGAATTTTCCTAATTGCTCCTGTATTGTGATCACTAAGCATAATATCCAGCAGGTGACAAGATAAAAATAACAAGTTTTTTGTCACAAGCTAGTTATACAAACTTATTTGTTTTGATTCAATTGTTTGAAGCATCATCTCCAAAGTACATAGGTACTTTATTTGTGTCATTTTCAATCTAGTAGGGCCTACAACACAATTCTAAAGTAAAATAGGGTAGGTACTAAGCAGGTTTTGGCAGTACCAACTCATTTCTTGTGGTATCCATCCATCTTTCCCAACGGTGGTATCAGAGTAATTGAGGTAAAATGGGAGATGGTTTCCCTTCTTTTACTAATAAATTGGACAAGAACAACTACCAAGAATTTTCATTGAGGATGAAGACCTACTTACAAGGAAGGAGTCTCTATGGATACATATCAAGAGATGAGGAGAGGCCCATTTTCAGAAGCAAAGGACAACCAACAAGAGAAGAGCTTGAAAGACTCAACTCATGGTGTGCCAAAGATGCATTAGCAAGGTCATACTTACTTAACTCTATCTTTGACTTCCTTCTTCAACACATTAGAAATTGTAACATCCCAAAAGACTTGGGATACATTGTCTTCATACTTTTCTTCTAATACAAGAGCGAGAAAGAATTAATTATGGATTGAGTTTACCACTCAAAGGAAGCAACCCAAGAAAAGTGTCTTAGAGTATGTGACCAAAGTCAAAGATGTATCTGACCAATTGGGCAAGCATAGGAGAGGAGATTGAAGGGGAGCAAGTAGTGAGACAAGTAATCAATGCATCAAGGCAGATGACAAATGGGAAGCCTTCACAACTGCCATGTACTTATACATGGACATGCAGATTCCAGATCTTACCACACTCATGGGGCAACTCTTTACCCATGAAGCCAAGCTTTAAAAAAATGGAGAACCATCAAGAGGTAATAACTCTTCTACCCTATACACCGATAAAGGAAAGTCTAAAGAGAAAGGGAAAAACAAAAAGATTGAAGATGAAGGTAGTACTTCTCAAGCTAACTATGCAAGAAGAGGTAGGAACTCAAGAGGAAGAGGCAGAGGAGGTAACCAAGGTAGGGGGAGACCTTTCAACTCTTCCCCATGCAACATATGTGGATTGTATAATCACACTACAGATGAGTGCTATAGGAACTACAAGAATCAGAGAGGAAGAGGATATCAAAGAGGTGGCTACTCACAATCAAGAGGAAGATCCAATCATACTCAAGGCTACAACAACAACTACGAAGGAGGTTACAAATCAAGGAAAGACTTCAACAATAATACAGAGGATCAAGAGGATGAATATGACTTCAAATAAAGTTATGAATGATAAACATCTCTTCTATATTGACTTAGGATGTTCAAACCATGTGGCAGGCAATGTAGCTCTTCTTTGTAACCTTGAGGAACCCAAGGGAAAGCACCAAGTGCAAACAGGTGATGATACCAAGCATTCAGTGGTCAAGGTAGGAAATGTTAAAACTTTTGATGGGAATAAAAATATGTTGAGCAGGGTTCTATATGTACCTACAATCACCAAGAATTTGATGAGTGTTGGACAGATTGTGGAAACGGGTTTGTAGGTTAGATTCAACAAATATGGAGCATGTGTGGAGGATCCCCAACATGGATTCAAGAGAATTTCCAACAGACAGGTAGATTATTTACATTTGAACTTGAAGATACAAGGAATATTGTACTTTATAATTACAAGGATCAAACATTCTCAAAGCTTGAGATTTGGCATAAAAGATTAGGGCATATTGGTGAGAGAACCTTGAAGAAAATATGTAGAGATCAATGTGTGCTTGGGATACATAATGTATCCAAACAACACATGATCTATAAAGGTGGTGCATGTCAGTTTGGTAAATCACACAGGTTACCCTTCTCAAAGAAAGGCTACATGCATGAAGATTACTTGGAGCTTGTCCACACAAATGTGTGGTGACCAAGCAAGGACCCTTCAATTTCTGGCATAAGGTACTATGTGTCTTTCATTGATGATTTTAGTAGGTGGACTATCTTGTACTTCATGAGGCGTAAAGGTGAAGTGTTTAGTTGCTATAAGAAGTATCTTGCACTTGTGGAAAACCAAACAGGAAGTATTCTAAAGAGATTAAGGTCAGATGGAGGAGGTGAGTACTTCTCCAATGAACTTGATGCATTCTTGAAAGATAGAGGAATCAAAAGGGAAATTACAACAAGGTACACCCCTAAGCAAAATGGGGTAGTAGAGAGGAGAAATAGGTTGATTGTGGAAACAGCTAGGTCAATTCCTAATGAAAAAAGGTTACCTTATTAATTGTGGGCAGAGAGTGTATCTACTGCCACTTATCTTATTGACAGGTTGCCATCCAAATCACTTGATGGGATGACCCCATATGAAGCATGGCATGGTAGAAGGTCATCACTTGATCATTGCAGAATCTTTGGATGTGTTGCTTATGTGCATATCACATCTTAAATCACAGATAAGCTAGAAATTAAGGCAGAGAAGTGCATCTTCATAGGGTATGATTTAAATAAAAAAGGATACAGGTTTTATAATCCATCCAACAAGGGTTTTATGGTCAGTAGAGATGTTGTGTTTGATGAAAATGATTCTTGGTTTGTAAGTGAATGCAGGAAGGTTAAGATGCCATATGACTTGGAAGAGGAATTTCCAAGACTCACCAAGGAGGAGCCAAGCCAAATTGAAGACATCAAATCAGATGATGAGGACATCATCAACCTAGAAGAATTCAAGGCATGGAAATCAAAGGGCAAGGCCAAGATGAAGAGGTTGGAAGACTTACCTAAATCATCCAACCAACCTCTAAGGAGATCACAAAGGGAAAGCAAGAAACCAATCAGATATGGGTATGAAACTTCTTTAGTTACTAAGCACTCCATTTATCTTTCTAAGGATTTATCATTTGAAGAACCTACTTCATATGAAGAAGCAAAGACCAAGGCAAAATGGAAGGAAGCTATGGATGAAGAAATAGAAGCACTCAAGGAGAATGATACTTGGGAGTTGGTGCCAAGAAGGAATCAATGAAGGTAATTGGTTCTAGATGGATTTACAAAATTAAGAGAAAGTCAGAGGATCCATAAGCAGGTATAAAGCTAGACTTGTGGCTAAGGGTTTTGCACAAACCCAAGGATTTGATTATGAAGAGACATTCTCACTTGTGGCTAAAATGCCAACCATCAGAGTATTGGTAAGTGTGGCTGCATCAAGGAATTGGAATATGTACCAATCCGATGTGAAAAATGCCTTCCTTAATGGCTGGATTTCATAGGAGGTTTACATGGTTCAACCTCCTGGTTATGAAGACCAAGCAAGGTAAATTATGTATGCAAACTAAACAAAGCTCTTTATGGATTGATGCAAGCACCTAGGGCATGGAACCATAGGTTAACTACCTATCTTCAAGATCAAGGATTCATGATGAGCAAAGCAGATGCTTCTCTATTTGTCATGAGAAGTAATTCAGAGGTGATATACCTATGTGTGTATGTTGATGATATCATTCTTACAGGTAGTGATGCCAATGGCATCAAACAAATCAAGAACCTAATGATGCAGGAGTTCAAAATTAGAGATCTAGGGTCACTAAAGTATTTTCTTGTACTTGAATTGGTCTACACAAATTCTGGAATTTATATTACTCAAAGGAAGTATGTGCAGGACATGTTGAAGAAGTTCCATTTGGAGAATGCCAAGATCGCTAGCACTCCTATGGAGGTAAACGAAAAATTAAGTGCTCATGAAGGTGATTTGCTTGAAGACATTGCAAGATATCAAAGCATTGTAGGAAGCCTAAACTATGCAACTTTTAAAAGGATTGATATTGCTTATGGAGTAAGTGTCTTAGGTCAATTCATGCACAAACCTAGAGTGCCTCACTTGGAAGCTACCAAAAGGATTTTGAAGTATCTCATTCTCTGCATAACTCCTAAAAACTCGGGGGTAAGGTTTCAGTTGCTAAATTGATTGCTCAGTGTGTGTTTCATCATTTTAAGTGATTTCACTTGGAATAATTAGCTCTCTAAGCTGGTTTGATTCACCCAAAAGGAATTTTCCTAATTGCTACTGTACTGTGAGCACTAAGCATAATATCCAGCAGGTGTCAAGACCAAAATAGCAAGCTTTTGGTCACAAGCTAGTTACAAAGTTATCTGTTTTGATTCAATTGTTTGAAGCATCATCTCCAAAGTCCATAGGTACTTTATTTGTGTCATTTGCAAGATAAGAGGGCCTACAACACAACTCCGAAGTAAAATATGGTAGATACTAAGCAGGATCTGGTAGTACCAACTCATTTCTTGTGGTATCCATCCATCTTTCCCAACACCAAATGGGCCATCATGGTTTTGTAGCTACATTTGTAAGTATATGTGTTATTGTAAGTATATTTTTTATTTTAGTTAAAACACAAGAAACTAATCTTTTTTATTTGTTTCAATGCAGCAAAAGGATTACGACCGATATCCTACAAAACATGAGATCGAGTATGCTACTCATTTTGGATATCGACGTTTGAGCGAGTATATGCGAGATCATCTAGATGTATTTGTGAGTATTATTAAATTCATATAGTTATTTTATTTTTATGGATGTTTTAATTGTTAGGATGGATGATCTCGATCGTCACGGAGTGCTCACATAGATACATCAGATCATGCGGATGATTGTGATGATGAGCAGGAGGATGAGGATGATCATGATGATGATGATGATGATGGTGATGATGATGATGATGATGATGGTTAGGATTCTTGATTATGACATTGGATATGTATTTACATACACACACACATACATACATACACACACACATGTGTGTGTATATATATATATATATATATATATATATATATATATATATATATATATATATATATATATATATATATATATATATATATATATATATATATATATATATATATATATATAGTTCATTTCAGTTATGTTTAGAATTGTGTCTATGGTATTAAGTAATGAAAAAGTCTTGTTCTATTGATTTTTATTATTGCTTATATTAAGCATGTGTTTTATTACTTTAATTATATAATTCATTCATATTTATGTGCGCTTTTGTGTATATAAAATGTATATATGCACATGTAGGTATATATCTATATTTGTGTAAGTGTGTCTATATGCATGTATATGTATGTATCCATGTATATATATGTGCATGTATGTATGTGTATATTCATGTATCTGCATGTGCATGTGTAAGTGTACATATGTTTGTATGTGTATGTGCATGTGCATGTGTATGTGTGCATATGTATGTATGTGCATGTATATATGTAAGTGTATGTGTATATGTGTATGTGCATGTATATGTGTGTATATGTACCTCTGTGCATGTGTATGTGTGTATATATATGTATGTGCATGTGTATGTGTGTGTATGTGCATATGTGTGTGTATGTATGTGCATGTATATGTGTGTAATATGTGTGTGTATATGTATGTATATATATATATGTATATGTGTACATGCATGTATGTGCATGTGCATGTGTAAGTGTATATGTGTACATGCATGTATGTGCATGTGCATGTGTAAGTGTATATGTGTATGTATGTGTATGTACATGTACATGTGCATGTGTATGTGCATGTGCATGTGCATGTGCATGTGCATGTGCATGTGCATGTGCATGTGCATGTGCATGTGCATGTGCATGTGCATGTGCATGTGCATGTGCATGTGCATGTGCATGTGCATGTGCATGTGCATGTGCATGTGCATGTGTATGTGTGTGTATATGTATGTATGTGCATGTGCATGTGTAAATGTATATGTGTATGTATGTGTATGTGTGTGTATATGTATGTATGTGCATGTGCATGTGTAAGTGTATATGTGTATGTATGTGTATGTGCATGTGCATATGTATGTGTGTGTTTGTGCATATGTATGTGCATGTATATGTGTAAGTGTATGTGTATGTATATGTGTGTATGTGCATGTATATGTGTATATGTATGTATGTGCATGTGTGTGTGTGTATGTGCATATTTGTGTGTACATATGTGCATATATATGTGTATATATGTGAATGTGTGTGTATATGTATGTATGTGCATGTGTATATGTATGAAACATGCATGTCATGTGGATGCATTTCCATTTGCATCCATGTGTATATGCATGCATGTGAATGTGCATGCATGTGCATGTGCATATACATGTATCTAAGTATGTGTCAATGTGTGTATGTGTATGTATATATGCAATAATGCATGCATGCAGGTCTTTTTATGTGGTTGTAGAAATGTTTACGCATATGCATGTGTATGTGTGTGTCTGTGTAAGTGTATATGCACATGTATGTGTGTGTATGTGCATGTGTATATGTGTATATGTGTGAACGTGCATCTTCATGTATAAGCATATACATGCATATCAATAAGTGTGAGGATGCTAACTAATGAAAATAACACAATTCAAATGATATACAAAGAATGGAAATTGTACATACAATAGTTAGCCATATTTTTTGCTTGGTTAACTTCTTGAATAACCTACAATAAATAAATAAATAAATATAAATATAAATATATATATATATATATATATATATATATAATTCAAAGAGAGAAAGAGGTAGAAACAGAGAGACAGAAAGAGAGACAATAAGATAGAGATTAGACAAAACAACAATTCAGCAAGTGATTGTTTCAGCTCGTAAGTGTAGCGCAATTGTGAACTGTGGAGAGCTCTTCGATCAGATGCATGTAGATGCCGATCGAAGATCCTCCAACATTTTTATTTTTTCGTCAAAAACTAGTCATGTAACCGATGCTAAAGCGTCATAAATCTCTATCCAAGTAGCATCACATATGCGACGATAATTAGTGTCGCTTATGCGATGCGTCGCTTTAGCAACACTCCACGTAACCGCCGCATTTCCTGTCACACCACATGTCGATAAAAATGTCAAATTTTTTCTCGTTTAACCGATGTTTTGCACTCAACGCTTCTTGCGATGCTTTATGCAATTTTATTGCGATGAAATTGTGTCACATTAATCGTCACTATGTGCATGTATTCCTTGTAGTGGGTGTGCTAGTGATGGGGTTGTGGCTTTGGGGAGTGTCTTTTGATGAGATGTATTATGCTTGGGATTGTGTATTGGGAAGGTGTGTCTCTTATGATGTGATGAGTTTAATTGCTAGCTCTCATTCATCATTTGTATGTTATCCAATTACTCTTATATGGAGGAAAATTTTTTACTCATATATTCATGTGACTATGTTACTCATATTTGTGGAAGTATATGGTTGTTCCAAAGTTTTCTAGGTTATCGTCATAGAATTTGGACTTGGAGGATTATGCTCAATGGTCATAAAGATGAGAAAGTGAAAACAAAGTTCAAATCTTGGAAGCAAGAAATGGGGATTGTTGAAGTTGTAGCATCGCACACACTTACATTATCAATCTAGTGAGCTATCTCCTAAGACCCAAATGCAAGTGGAACCTACACATACATAATGGAGCTTCAACGTTAAGCATGGCACAAATCCACATGCAAGATTGAAGGCAAGCACTCAACAAGCAAGCGCAGTCAATGTCAACCACACATGTAGGCATGCAAGACACACTTGAAGAAGGTCACAAGCTTGTATGAACGAGGAAGAAGAAGCAAATCCATGAGACTCATGAGACATAGGCATGTGCTCTCCAAAAAGAGAAGCATGTTCTTATGAGACAAAATGGTAATGACAGTGACCTCTTTATATACACTTTGGCCACTTTTCCCTCTATGTGGGATTATTATGCTCAATGGAGATTGATTCTAAAATATCAAAAGGTGTGGCACTCTCACACCACTATACATGAATGTTTATGATTAAAAAAGATCAATTTAAACTAATATAAGATGGAAAAATGTAACATCAAGTACAAGCAATGATGAAAAAGAGTCCATGAATAGAAAGTCCATGATGTGTATGAGGTATATTAGCATTCTGAGTATGAGAATTATATTATCATCATCATCATTGACCAAGTATTCTTGTATATCAATAGTATTTTGATTTTGTATATGGTTTTTAAATAAAATAATGACATTAATTTATAGAAAAAATACATAACCAAGCATTATCACATTGACCATGTGGTGGTGCACACTCAAAAGTACCATACTCTGCCTCATGTTCAAAACATTCCAATGGTGGTCTTCGATACGTGCCATAGTAAGAGTTACACCAACATATAATATGCTCTTGATAGTAAAATTCATCATAATTCCTATCGGAAGACACATGTGAAGTCATTGCATGGGTAGGAGGTGGTGGAGTGCCCTCTGATTGATCAAAATCTGGTTATAACATGAAAAAAACATATATCAGTTATGTATCTATAAAATATATTTAAAATTAAAAGTTTGATATACTTACAGTATATGGTCCTTGCACAATTAGGAGACGGTGGTGGAGTTCCATTTGATTGATCGGAATCCACAAAGAATGGTATTAGATATTAATAATCTGATTATTTACATACATAAACATTCACATATACACATTTACACATACACACATATTCACATATACACAAATACACATTCTTGTGGGATAAATGCATGTATTTTGTATGAATGTGTGTATATGCATGCATGTGTATGTGTTTATGTATATATGTGGATATGTATATGTGTGTTTATGTTATATGTATCTATATGTGTATATGTATGCATGTATGTATGTGTATATGTTTGCATGTATATGTGTATGTGGGTATGTGTATGTGTATATGTGTGTATATATGTGTATGTATTTTGATTCTTTTTTTCTCTTTGAGATTAAAATAACAAGAGATATTGTATGATGGAAAAAAATAACAGGATACCTAACATACCACGCTGCTGCAAAGAAGAGAGTTGAGTCGGGCCACACATCTCACTTAGGCCAAATGTTGGTGCAAATGCCAAGCCTTCACACTTGGCTAGGCATTGAAGGAGTTTTTCTACAAACTTTTGAAGGACCACATGAACCATTGCTTACGCTTTTTACCATTAACTTTTGTAAAAGTCTTTTGACTTGGAGGAATCTTGTAATGACACTAAACTCATGGAGTTAAGAGAACAATAAGCTACAAGTTCTCATGAGAATATATCTCCACATTTAGAGGAAAAACTTTTAGGTGGAAGATCAGTTGAATTTTAAATTCAAATTTGATCCACCCTTGTGAGTGTTGCATAGTTCAAACTTCCAACCAAGCTTTGATAGCTTGTGATGTCTTCGATTGGCTCTCCTTCATAAGCACTAAGCTTATGATTTTGCTCCATAGGTGTACCTGCACACTTGGTATTTTCCATCTTGAACTTGACGAGCATGTCATGGACATACTTCCTTTGTGTGATGTATATACCTGAATCTGTGTAGATCAACTCCAATCCAAGAAAATAAGTGAGTGGTCCAAGGTCACTTATTTTGAACTCCTCCTTCATTTGAGTCTTTACCTGTTTGATTCCTTCAAGATCATTGCCTGTGATAATAATATCATCAACATACACACATAAATAGATCACTTCAGATCCATTCCTCTTTATGAACAAAGAGGTATCCACCTTGCTAGCTTTGAATCCTTGGTCTTGCAAATAAGTCACCAATATGAAATTCCAAGCTCTTGGAGCTTGCTTCAATCCATACAAAGCTTTCTTTAGTTTGCATACATAGTTAGGATGATGTGCATCCTCATATCCAGGAGGTTGTGCCATATACACTTCCTCAGAAATCCATCCATTCAAGAAGGCATTCTTTACATCAAGTTGATAAAGATTCCAATTTCTAGATGCAACAAGACTAATGAGAACCCTAATTGTAGGCATTTTTGCAACAGGAGAGAAAGTCTCTTCATAATCAATACCATGGGTTTGAGCAAACCCTTTAGCAACTAACCTTGCTTTGTGTCTATTTATACTTCCATCTGGATTCCGCTTGATTTTGTATATCCATCGAGATCCAATTACCTTCATAGATGGCTTGTTAGGTACAAGCTCCCAGGTGTCATTCTCCTTCAAGGCTTCCATTTCTTCATCCATTGCATCTCTCCAAGCTTTCTTGCTTTGTGCTTCTTCAAATGTGGTAGGTTCTTCATTGGTTGAATCCTTTGCAATGTAGATTGAGTGCTTGGTGACCAAAGAAGTATCATAACCAAACCTCTCTGGTTTCTTCTTCTCCCTCAAAGACCTTCTAAGTGGTTGATGTGAGCTCTTGGGTCCATATGTAGCATCCTGCATCTTTGTTTTTCCTTTGTTCTTCCATAGCTTTAGTCTTTCCAAGTCTTCTAGGTCAATCTCCGAATCACTTTCTTCAATCTGCTTTGGCTCCTTTGGTTGAAGTGATGGAAAATCTTCATCCAAGTCATAAGGCAGCTTCACTTCCCTGTCATCATCAAACCATGATTTGTTTTCATCAAAAATTACATCTCTACTCACAGAAAATCCTTTATTGGTTGGATTGTACAATCTATATCCTTTTGGTTTTGATCATAACCAATGAATACACACTTCTCTGCCTTGGGATCCAATTTCCCTCTTACTTGAGAAGGAATGTGAGCATAGGCTAAGCATCCAAAGATTTTGCAATGCTCCAGACTAGGTCTTCTTCCATTCCACACTTCATATGGAGTGGTTCCATCTAGTGACTTAGATGGAAGTCTATTTATGAGATATGTGGCTGTAGACACAGCCTCTACCCATAGGTAGTTTGGCAATCCCTTTTCGTTGAGCATGGACCTTGCTGCTTCGACAATAGCTCTGTTCCTCCTCTCTGCTACACCATTGAGTTCGGGTGTATACCTTGTAGTGACTTCCCTTTTAATGCCTCTTTCATGCAAGAAGGCATCAAATTCAAAAGAGAAGTATTCTCCTCCACCATCTGATCTGAGTCGTTTCAAAGTCCTACCTGTTTGGTTTTCAACAAGAGCAATATACTTCTTAAAGCAATTAAACACTTCATCCTTGTGCTTCATGAAAAACAGAATGGTCCACCTGCTACAATCATCTATGAAAGGCACATAATATCTTGATCCTGATATAGATGGCTCCTTACTTGGACCCCACACATCCGTGTGCACTAGATCCAAAGGATTTTGATACATATATCCTTTCTTATTGAAAGGTTGTCTATGAGCCTTGCCGAGTTGACAAGCTTCACACTTATAAATCATGTGTTGCCTTGTGATATTAGGCAAACCAAGTACACTTTGGTCCCTGCAAATCTGTTTGAGTTTCTTCTCACCAATGTGAGCAAGCCTTTTGTGCCATATCTCCAACTCTGTTAGAGTTTGAGATCCATAGCTAAACAAAGCTATGTTCTTTGTATCTTCCACTTCAAAAGTGAAAAGCCTTCCTGTCTTTTCTCCTTTGGAAATCCTTCGAAAGTCTTGCCTTGGGTCTTCAACATATGCTCCAAATCGATTGAATCTAACCTGCAATCCTTTTTCAACAATCTGTCCAACACTTATTAAATTTTTGGTAATTGTAAGGACATACAAGACTTTGCTTAAGAGGTTCATATTCCCATCTGATGTCTTCACATTACCTATCTTCTCCACTGAGTGCTTTGTGTCATCTCCTGTCTGCACTTCATGCTTGTTATGAGGATCTTCCAAATCAGAAAGTAAAGCCACATTTCCTGCTACATGGTTCGAGCATCCCGAATCAATGTAAAATATGTGATCATCATCCTTACCCTTCTTCACTGATAGATTCATAATCAATAATGAATCTTCTTGACTTTGGTCCTCTGCATAGTTATTGTAGTCTCTTCTTCCTCTATGGCCACTTTGATAGTTGTTGTTGTTGTTGTTGTTGTAATTGTTGTTTTAGTAGTTGTTGTTGTTGTAGCCTCCATTGTATCTGCCTCTATTTGATCCATAGCCACCTCTATTGAATCCTCTTTCTCTTGAGTTCCTTGGATTCTTGAAACATTCTTCAATAGTATGGTTAGATAAGCCACACATGTTGCAAGGTTGAGATGATTGGAATCTCCCCCTGCCTTGCTTTCCACCTCTGCCTCTTCCTCTAGCTCTTCCTCTACCTGCAAAGTTTGCTTGGAAAGAGCTACCTTCATCTTCATTCTTCCTATTCTTTGACTTGTCCTTGACCTTAGATTTATCAGAGTATAAGGCAGAAGTTTGATTACCTCTTGAGGACTCACCACCTTTGCTAATCTTTGCTTCATGAGTGAAGAGTTGGCCCATGAGTGTGTTGAGGTCGGGTACATGCATATCCATGTATAAATCCATGGCTGTTGTGAATGACTCCCACTTGTCGTCTGCTTTGATTCCATTCATGATTTTTCTTATGATTTGCTCCTCTTCAATTACCTCTCCAATGCTTCTAAGTTGGTCGGAAATCTCCTTCATCTTTGTGACATAATCAGTCACATTTTGCTTCGGGCTTTTCTTCATTGTTGTGAACTCCATCCACAATTGGTTCTTCCTTGCTCGAGTGTTGGAAGAGAAGAAAGAAGCAAGTGCATTCCACGTCTCTCTTGATGTCTTGCATCCCTTGACATGAGGTAAAAGAAAATCAGAGATTGAGTTTAGAATATAGGACCTTGCAAGTGCATCCTTCAAACACCAATTCGAAAGTCCTTCCACTTCTTCATGTGATTGCCCTTTGTTCCTCATGGTTGGCATTGCTTCATCTCCGGATATGAATCCATATAGATTCCTCCCTTGAAGGTAAGCCTCCATCCTTAGAGACCATGCCGGGTATTTTTTTCGATCCAATTTGTCAATTGTTGATGGAAATCCATCTCCCATGTTGCTTGACTATGCTCTGATACCACTGTGAAGAGAGATGGTGGATGCAATCCAAAGATGAGTAGGTGCTGCTACAACCAGCTTCACACCAGCCAACTGAGACTTCAGAGTTGATTAGTAGACCCTTTAAGCTTCCTAAATCCACCAAAATATCAGCCAAGTACTTTGGAACATGTATCCCAAAAGTTTAAGTCAAGACAGACTAGTTGCGAAATGACTAGCTCCCAAAACTTGCTATTTTTGGACATACACCTGCTGGAAAAAATGAATAGTGCTCTCAACCAGGTAGGAATTAGAAAAATTCCTTTTGGGCATAGCAAATAGACTTATCAAGCTTCCCAATCCAAGTTAAAACACTTCAAATGATGGATTGAGCACTGAGAACAAGTTTCATCAATTTCTGGAACATGCCCATCTCGGGGCTCTACAGAGATAGACCAGTGAGCAGTAAAATGTAGATATATCCAAAACTATAAATCCAATGGCCTTGAAAATTGATATGCACATTAAATCACTGAAAAAGAATCAGTAGAACTCGAGATATGACCTTCTGAAGGTACTGCTCTGAGTGAGTATAGCAGAGAACAAAACAAAGAAGTAGATGATGATAAATGTATAGATTCACATATGATTACAACCACATTGGCAATGAATCTTTGCACAATGGGAGTAGAATGATGGAGCTATGGATTAAGCTCTTCAATCTCTACAAAATGACATGAAGTGGTCACGTACAAGGCTTGCTAATCGCCTCTTCCTTCTTGCTCTTTTTATAGCTATTCTTGGAGGGAGTTTTGAATTCGAATTCGAATGGCTCCACCTAAAAGTGATCCCCAAAGTTAGGAGATATTCCCTCAGCTCAAAAAGTCGTGGGTTTTGGTAGTTAGAGCCACGAAATTGCTTTTACATCATGCATGAGGTAAGCCATCCTTTTCCTTTTTCTTTTTTCAATTACAAGAGATAAAAATGAACTCTTTTACAAGAGGTGTTCACATGACTACTCATGTGACTTACAAATGAGGATGATATCAAATATATCAAGCATGTAGGCTTGGGTAAAATGCACCAACAAGGATGACCCCCGTGATTTGCTAAATTCATTTCTCCTTGCATGGTGTAGTTAAATTCATGAGATAACTTGCTTTAGTTAGTTATATACTTCAATTAGATGTGTGCAAAAGCTCATTGGTCAATTCATACCAGCTTGTGAGCTCTGGGCATAATATTGAGACTTCTCTTCCTAAAATAGAAAGTTCTTCACTTTTCTTGCATATAAAAGTTATCTATTTTGATGCAAAAAATTGAGAGTGATGCTCCAAAGGACTTGGTGGTTCTATATGAATCATTTTGATGCTCGTGAAGTACACTAAGCATTCCTGAAGCTAGATTGGTAGGTGTAGATCACGTTTCATGCAACACTACCTCATCTTCAGAATAAATCTCACCATCTCCTCGCAGTCGTATCAAAGCTTAGTCAACATGGGAGATGGATCTCCTTCATCCATAGACAAATTGGATCGAGGTAACTACTAAGTCTCATCACTTAGGATGGAAGTTTACCTTCAAGGGAGAAACCTCTATGGTTACATATTTAGATATGAGATGATGTCGATCCTCATAAGAAAGGGCCAACCAACACAAGAAGAACAAGAGAGGTTGAATGCATGGTGTTCAAAGGATGTTCTAGCAAGGTCATATACTCTAAAATCAATCTCTAATTTTTTACTTCCACACATCATGAGTTGCAAAACTTCACAAGAGACTTGGAGTGCTCTTGAAGCATTTTTCTCATCAAGTATCAAGGCAAGAAAGAATCACCTGTGGATGGAATTCACCACACTCAAGAAGATTTCCAAGTAGAGTGTGAATGGTTTTGTCACCAAAATAAAGGAAATAGTAGAACAACTTTGAAGCATTGGAGAAATCATTGATGAAGAGCAGATAGTAAGGCAATTAATCAATGAAATAAAGGAAGATGACAAATGGGAAGCTTTCACCACAGCCATGGACCTCTACATGGACATGCAAGTTCCTGATTTCAACACCCTCATGGGACAGGTTCACACATGAGGAAAAGCTCATGAAGAATGGCAAAGATAGCAAAACAAAGATAGCAAAGGCAAAGGTAAGAAGTCTGATGATGAAGCGAGCACCTCTCAAGTAAACTTTGTAGGTAGAGGTAGAAGCTCAAGAGGAAGAGGTAGAGGAGGAAGACAAGGTAGGGGGAAAGCTCAAGGCTCATCTCCATGTGCCATATATGGCCTAACTAATCATATCACTGAGAATTGTTTCAGGAATCCCAGAAACCAAAGATGTAGAGATTACAATAGAGGAGGGTATGAAAGCTCAAGATGTAGATTCAACAACAAAAACAATGGATACAATAACAACTCATACAACAACAACAACTACCAAGGAGGATACAAAGGAAGGAGAGACTACAACAATTATGCAGATGAACAAACCCAAGAGGATTCACTACTTCTAATGAACATGACCATGAAGCAAAGTAAAGCAGATAAGCATGTATTCTATATAGACCCAGATTGCTCAAATCATGTAGTAGGAAATGTAGCTTTACTCTCGAACTTGGAGGATCCAAGGAATAGACATGAAGTCCAAATAGGAGATGACACAAGACATCCAGTTGAAAAGATAGGTAATGTGAAAACTTCATATGGTAATATGAACCTATTGAGCAAGGTATTATATGTACCAACTATCACTAAGAACCTCATAAGTGTAGGCCAAATTGTTCAAAAAGGATTGCAAGTTAGATTCACAAAGAATGGATCATTTGTTGAGGATCCATATTAGGTATTCAAGAGGATAGAAAGAGGAGAAAAATCAGGTAGATTATTTACATTTGAGCTCCAAGATACTAGAAATATTGCATTGTTCAATTATGGTAGTCAAACTCTATCAGAGTTGGAAATTTGGCACAAGAGATTAGCTCACATAGGTGAAAGAACCCTCGAGCAAATCAATAGGGATCATAGTGTAGTTGGTCTACCAAATATATCCAAACAACATATGATCTACAAATGTAGTGCTTGTCAATTTGGTAAGTCACATAGATGACCATTCACAAGGAAAGGATACATTCATGGAGACATATTGGAGCTACTCCATACAGATATATGGGGACCAAGCAAGGAACCTTCAATCTCTAGATCTAGGTACTATGTATCATTCATTGATGATTGTAGAAAATGGACAATATTGTACTTTATGAAACATAAAGATGAAGTGTTTTTTTTCATGATTCAAGAAGTACCTAGCTCTTGTAGAAAATCAAATAGGTAAGACTTTGAAGAGACTAAGGTCAGATAGCGAGGGAGTAAATTTCTCCCATGAATTTGATTCTTATGTTCAAGAGAGAGGAATCAAAAGAGAGATCACTACCAGGTATAGACCATAACAAAATGGAGTGGCAAAGATAAGAAATACAAAAATTGTGGAGAATGCAAGGTCAATGCTAAATGAGAAGAAAATACCCAATTACTTGTGCGCAAAGGCTTTATCTAAAGCCACATACGGATCAGTAGACTCCCATAAAATGTTATACCTTATTAAATAATGGAATGTTATATGGATTTTAATGTCTTGAGGGTTTTAATGTGATTTGTGTTTTCATTTAGTAGGTGAAGACTTATGAGGGTGTGAATGCATGTGGACTTATTTAGATATTTAGAAGAACATTTAGAAGATAGTATTTTAGTTACTTTTTTTATAAAAATACTAGATCGCTTTAGAAAGCGACGCTTTTGTAAAAATAGAAGATGGCTTGAAAAGCGATGATTTTGTAAATAAAGCAGATTTTTGTAAACGCACACTTTTCAAAGTACCAATCTAATGTATCTTCTATTGAGGACGTAATGAAAAATACCTATAAATACACATGCCCCTACAATGTCATATTGGGACAAACTGAACGAGATAAGAAAATTCATTCATCTGCAAACTGACATAAGCTTCAAACTTGTACTCCCAAATTGACCTTCAGATCTTTTCTTCAAAAGTCTTCTTCAAAACTGAATTTGAATTTCCTTCAAACTTCAAAAACTTGAACTTGTTGAATATGAACCATAATACCTGAGAAAATATGCAAACTAGATATCCAAAAGTGTACACATCAAGCAATCATTGCTTGATAACAAATGTAGCATGTACTGACTCTGGACCTGCTATCTCTTGTCTTCTCAAACCTAAAAACGTACACTAGGATCCACATATTTGCATTTAACTTACACAAACTTTCTCAACGTACTTCTGTTGTGTCATGTAAATACACTAAACAAAATCAAGAAATGAATCCTGGAACCTATGACTGACAACTCACAACTTAGTGTATTATGAACACTGCTGGTTCATCTCTGATTGTACTCAACGTCAACTCAACTCAACCCAATGGGTTTCATCAAAATTTCATATCTATGATGTCATCTTGTCATTATCCTTGTTCTAACTATAATTCCTTCATACCTCTTTCCTTCAGAATCTGGTAGAAACATATATGTGCGCACTTCTAAAACATACCTTTCTAAAATATCAAATTTCTCTTCAATAGGATTCTGGAACCTTCTCCTGAACAGGAACATCCTAACAGGAACTTTCTCCAGACATTCTCCTACTTCCTTCTTCTTTCAAAGCTAGAACATAAAGAGAAACTGACAAAGGAAATATAGGAATACCTGATATAGGAATACATGTAGGTATGACTCTGCATTCTTTCACATATGGCTGAAAATAAGTCTTCATGTTTCATCACCCCCTGAATGATTTAACACTAGTATCCAAAATTCTTCAAATATATCAGACTTTATGAAATCTGAACGTCTTCCTTCTTTTAATAAATCTGATCTTCCATGATTTAGCATTGCTACCATATCATCAATACCTGTGTCTTGAAACAAAATATCTGAACCCTTTTATTAGCACTACAGTTGCCAACAGCTTTCACTGTAACTCTTCAGCTTCCCATATTATAGAATAAGGTTAGCTGATCCTAACAAAACAAAACCTTGCTAAAAGCATTTTACGATTCATAACCTTCTGCAACATAACAAGTATCTTTTTCTATTCTTCTGCAACACTAATCTGATAGGATCTGAATCTTTGACTTAATTCTTCCAATGTTAAGAATCTTCACAAAGAAAGGATAGACAATTGACTCATAAATACTCAAGATGATCATTCAAGATCATTCAAGATCATTCAAGATCATTCAAGATCATACAAGATCATACAAGATCTATGATCTTTCCAACATCCCTGGTCAGAATCTGCTCTCATCAAACCTTCATGACTGAATGTTTGATTTGTTACCTGAATGTCTCTAAGTGTCCATGTTTCTCACAGAAAGTTGTAAAAATTTTCTTTAACCAAATCCTTTCCAAGAATCTGCAACTCCTACTTGAAACATAAGTGGACAAACTTCTCACCTTGAGAACTCCAAAAGCTGCAAGTTGATACTTCATATCTTCATATTCTACCCAGGTGAAATGTGATAGTATCTGCTTGAATTTCTTTGGCTAATTCCACTTCTCAATCAAGTGATAGGATCTAATGGAACACCTTTTTTAATACAAGCATGTATCCAAAAATCTAGACAATCATAGAAAGTAGATTCTCCACTGACTGGTACAACAAAAATCTGAATTTTTGTGAATATACTGAATATGCAAAATATGAGGTACCTTTTCCAAACACAAAACCTCAACCCATGTCTTCAACATCTACCACAAAGAACTCTTTTACCTCAAGAGTTAGATAAAGAAGAAAAATACTTCTCTGCAACTTGTCATATACCAAATAGCTCTATATTGACACTCCAAGAATTCTTTGAGGGAACATATAGCTGTCTGCTCAAAATCTTCAACTTATACATAACTCATACACATATGAGTCACAACATATAAGTTTCCTTTCTTTCTCTCAATGTAATTCTTTGTCAAAAACCTACTAAAACATGACCAAGTATAATGCAAAACAAGAAAGTGCTTCTTCTTCACACAAGATGTTCTCGTAGACTTGTCTTTGGGTGTAGAGGATAAAAGTAGGAAAAACATATGGAAAATATAAGAGAAAAGGAACTCTTACTTTTCCTTTGGAAATACTGGACTTTCTTCTTCTGTATCTTTCCTCCAGCTGATGATGTCAACATCTTCAAACTTCTCTTCCATACCTTCTATTTTCTTCATCTTGAAGTAGCAAGCATTCTTGACTTCTTCAAATGAACTCTTTCTCTTCCTCTAATACTAAGAGTAAGAGACAAAACAAACATGGTATACAAATGGAAGTGAACATAGAATCATGTTTTATCATCTCCTCATATGTCTTGAATCAAAATTCTATTTCAAATGACTGATATGACTGAATTCACCAACCTTTTGTCTGAATGAATTACCTTTCTAGAGTTACCTCTCTAGATAGAAAATGTGAGCAAAAACTTCCAACCAACTTACAACACAAGATTAGCTAAAAAGAAAACTGATGTGCTCTCCAAATTTGTCTTCTTAGATAAGCTTTCTTGCCATGAAAGAGATCTCTCAAAACTCTCTAGAAAAACCTCTAGACACCTGTGAAAGTGTATAGAAGCACTCCTTGAATCCTTCAAATCTCTTCATAATTGCTCTTCTAAGATATGATCTTCAAATGATAATCTGATAGTAGAAACTGATACCTGTGATTTGATGTTGATCTGGTTCCTTCATCTTCTCCAAACCAAGAAGATGTTACAGAGAGGAGAAGACACAAATTCAAAATTTTGTGCTCTTGATTCTCACAATGGCAAAAGGTCTTTACAAAGAGTCACAAATTGACTTATGTACATGTGCCCTAAAAATGGTCCTTTCACACAAGAGACCGGCACTTTATTAACTAAAAGGTTAATTTCCTACTAATTTACATGGGTAAGCTACTAATCTCCAGGGGTGTGCATCTAGAGGATTCCTCTAGTGCACTTACATCGGAAAATATGTTACACGATGGTTATGATACAAAAATAAAGTGTCCAAATCGAAAAAATTTTGGGGCCCATCTTTTTCTCTGCTTTTTGCTCTTTTTAGCTCTGGAACACTCTCCCCCTCTTTATCTCTGTCATCCCTTGACAGGCTTTGCTTCTTGTCTGCAGTTTGTCTAAGTTTTCTGAATACACGCACCCAGTGGTCGAAGAAGCGATAAGGACTATCAGAGAATTTGTTATTTTATCCGAGGTATGTCCTTTGCTTCTGTTTCCCCTTGGTACTGCTTATATCACAACTCTGTGTTGCTGCATTAACTCAGGCTGCCATGCATGCCATCAATGGCTAAGAATGTGGTAATCTTAGTCACCCTCTTCAACTTTTCAGCCTCTGCCTCTTTCTAACTTTTGGTCTTCTGATTTGTCTTTATCTTCACATACTGACCTGTTGTATTGCTTTGAGCCTGTTTACTTTCTGCCACCGCACGCAATCAGTGGAAGGATCATTACCTGCCAAATATCTTCTTGCACTTCTTCATGGATACTTCCTAGCCCTAGTCCGTCCTTCCCTCCTATGTGCTTTCCCTTATTGTGTGCCCCTGCGGGGCTCTATGCAGAGATGGGTGTTGCGTGCCCCTGCGGGGCTTCTTGCACATATATGTCTTCTGATATAATCTTTTCAGTGAAGCTTCTTTCTTGGTTTTCTTCTTCTTTTCTTCTTGCTAGATTCTCCTTCGACAGTGCCCCCCTCCTGAACTCTGTCGTCCCCGACATGCTTTGGAAGTCGGCGGGAGTATGTTCTGTAAACTTTTTGCTCTGTCTCATTAAGCAGATTAGCTTCACGTATCATGATTTGATTCCATTGTTCTGCATTCACACCGTCATTTGGTGGCTGTTTGTGATCGGCGAAGAAGCTTAATTCATATGCCACTAATCTGGCATTCAAGTTCGATGACATTTTTTAAAAAAATTCTGATTCAATTTCAAAAAATCCTATAAAAAAGGCTTCCGCGAAGGTTTGCATATATGTATTTGGTAAGAACATTAGCCTAGAATAATACGCCATTACTGTGGGTCGGTTGGGCATAACAAACTGATCAAAAATGAGGATATCTGTGCCTTGATTAATACCGATGAAATTTAAAAATGTATAAGCCGCATGTTTGAACACTTTCAAAACTATAAGTAGCATGCTGAGGATTTTATTCATCATCTTGATAGTTAAATCGGGGACTGTTGCATAACAATGTAGCCAAAAATCAATGGTTTTTACCATGTAATCCTCCGTCGGTAAATAATTATGAGGTGGACTTGGAAGTAGCGGATAATTCAGCCACTGTTTATTGATCACACCATTCTTTTGCATATCCAAAAATTTTCTTGCTTCTCTGCAATGTGCTGTTGGGCAAAATGAAGGATTTACCTGTAATAAATACGGTGCTGCTTGCCAGTGCACCGGCAAAGTAGGATTTTTCTCCAAAAATTTTCTTCGCCATACAGGTTGTGCCGCTTCAAATTCCTCTTGAGTGTAATTGAATGTATTATCCTTGAAGTTCATCTGGATCCTTCTGTGTGATCTTCTTTATATATTGCCTTGTTTTCTCTTTCAAGAGTCCATAAGGAATGTTGAAAGGCTTCATGATCGCATCCAGATCTTTCCCTTTTATTTTGGCCTCTTTCATGACTTTGACCACTTCATTTTCAAAGTTTTATGTCAATCGAGACACCAATAGTGCCCGTTCCTTCTGACCTATTTCTGCAGTATATGGCATGGGATGATCATCACATGGTTCTGCCATCTTCTCTTTTATTGGAGAATTATAGATCGGGGGAGATAGAGAACGTACCTCTACCTCATCAGTAGGACTTTCTTGTCGTGGCTCTACTCGTGTCCCGATAGGTACTTTTTGTTCTAATTGAGTTTCTAGTTGTGCGAGACATTCAGTCTTCTCTTTAAATTCTTGAAGTGTTGCCCTGAGTGCATCTTTGGCTGCAAGTAGCTCATGACCAATCTCTGCTACCTGATCTACATTTTCACTGTAGCTCACGGTGAGTTTTGCATTGGCAGTGTATAGTTGTTTCTTGAGCTGATGCATCCAATGGCAAACTTGGAAGCATCTACGTGAATGTGAAATGGTTTATTCCAGTTAGGTACTCGAAGGATTGGTGCTGAACTCAACCGACTCTTTAATTCGTTGAAGGCCTTTTCACATTCTCCCGTCCAATGAAACTGAGACAATAATGCATAAAGAGGTCTATCAATTATGGCATACATGTGTATAAATCTATGGTAGTATCCGCAATGTCCCATAAATGCTTGCACTTCTTTAGCAGTCTTGGGTCTCAGCAAGTCCAGAATCACTTTGATTTTGTCTTCATCTATGGAAATCCCATTTTTTGAGACAATGTGTCCTAATATCTTTCCTTATCGAACCATGAAGACGCACTTTTCTGGATTGAGGCATACTCTATATTGTTGACATTTGGCAAAAATCTTTCCTAGTTCTGGGATATGTTCTGATTGTATAGCTGAACAAGTGCATAAATCATCCACGTATACCTCCATGCTCTTCCTCAAGAACTCCTTGAATACATGGCACATCAATCTTTGGAAAGTGGTTGGGGTGTTGGTTAGACCAAAAGGCATAATTCTAAAGGTGTACACTCCCCATTCAGTTGCAAAGGTTGTCTTATGCTAGTCCTCAGGGGCAATCGCTACCTGATTATACCCTGAAAAGCCGTCTAGAAAACTATACACTTCCTTCCCTGCCACTCTTTCCAAAAGATGATCAGTGATGGGTAATGAGCAACTATCTCTTATGGTGGCAGCATTTACTTTTTTCAAATTAATGCATACCCTTAACTTGCCATTCTTTTTCGGCACGACCACCAAAGGTGATACCCATTCGGTGTGTTCGATCTCATAAATGAACCCAGCATCTAACAACTTATCTATCTCTTCCTTAATTTTTGCTGAGTAAACATCGTTATAAGTGTATGGTCTTTGTTTGGAAGGTTTGGCTTCTTATGTCATCGGGATTCTATGGGCACAAATCGAAGGATCTACTCCTTTTAAATCCTTATATGTCCAAGCAAAGACATCCCTGTAGTCTCGTATGAGTTGTATCAACTCTTGTTCTTCCTCCATTGAGACATCCTGTCCTATAAAAGTACACCGCTCTTCTCCTTCCTCCGAAGTTACTATTATTTTCTTGGTCTGTTCCTTGTTGTCGTATGCTATTCCTGGTTGTGCTTCTCGTTTTGGCATTTGGATAGCACGCACTTGGAATTGATCTTGAGGCTTATTTTTTCCATCTTCTTTTTCTTTACCTAGTCCATGTTCTTCTTCTTCTGACATTTCTTGATTTAATTCACTAATTATGACACTTATTCTTTGATTGTCACTTCCTGACTCAATTTGTTCCTGCTCCATTTCAATGCTCTCATAATCCTCCTTCCATTCTTTTTCAATTATTTCTGCTTCTTCAGCCTCTTGAAGAACCACCACGTATAGGCTTACGTCATATCCTTCCTCGTCAATGCATTCATTCATGGTTATTACTTCTTCATTTACACATACATCAAGAGTGGCTAAAATCTCCATCCAACCATGAGGTTCGAATTCTTCATCTAGGAATATTTGGGGCATGTAAGCGGGATCTTGTACAAACCTAGCAACTCCCTGCCTTTGCTGCCATCCTTTCTTCCTTTCCTCTTCCTTTTTTGCGGTCTAGCATATCCATAGATGAGTGTCTTCGTTCATCCATGTTTGGTTACTTGAACCTATACTGTGAATCGACTGCTCATCCTCCTCCTTATGAATCAAATTCCATTGTAAGGGGGGAACATCTTGATACATATATGTGTGGAGATTTATTCTGGTCGTGGTTCCTTCGTGCTGTAAGTATACCGCGTCTTTTCCCCAATATTGCACTACCTTCAACTGTCTCATGAAGGGTCTTCCAAGTATCATCTCATAATTGCTAGCCCTTCTTCAAGTTTCTGTTTTTCTTCTTGACCATGTTCATTCTTTTCATTCTCCTTCTTTTGTTGTAGTTTCTTTTCCTTCATCTTGTCTCTACGATTCTTCCATCTTAGTGTTCGTTTACTTGTAATACTTTTCCTAGGTTCTTCCGAGTCTTCAACTATTTGAGGTGTAGGTATATTCACTTCTCTGTCACCTTGATCATTTTCTCCGGTTTTTTCTGGGGTCTCTCTTGCTTTAGCTCTTGTTATTGCTTTCAATGGCAAGGTGTATTGCTTATCACTCCCTGACGACTCTATCACTTCTATCACGTTGATCTGTACGCTCGAGTTAACTTTGTTGGGGTTCTTGGGGCAATATCTAAAAAGGTGTTCTTTACCACAATCACTACAGTATCCTTCCCAAAATCGCTATGGTGGTGGTGCATTTGGCAATGTACATTCTCTGATAAAATGATCACCTCCGCATCTATAACAGGGTCCTCTAGGTGCAGGTAGTCTATTCATTGGTCGGAAGGGTAGGGGTGCTCTAGGAAGCTGTGTACATTAATGACACATAATCCTGCTCATATCCGTAAGAACTATCCGGTCCTTCCATACCATAGGCATATGGCTTGTACAATTGTCTGTATTCAATTATAGTGCCCTCATATGCAAAATAATTTCCTTGACTATGGTCATAAGATGGATCATATGGTTCATTACTAACCACAGGCATGGCGGGGACTATTGCTCTCTCAGGGTTCTCTTCCTGTCGAGCTATTTTCACTGGGACAACATTCTCAGGGTTGGGTGGTTGTTGACCTAACACTGGTTGTGGTTGAGTGTACCCTTGGTAAGCATAAGGTCGTGGTGTTGGTCCCTGCTGCTGGTATGTGGGATATCTAAAAGCTTCTCCTCCTTGATCTCTCTGAGGGTATCCATAAGGTATCACTGGCAGTTGTACTGGTCTTGATCGCTGATTGTAAGGATACTTTTTTTTCTATGATTTGTGTACTTTTGTTCTATGCTACAATAATGCATAGGGATCGGGGCGGGTGGTCTATTGTAAGCATAAGCAAGTGGTGGGACTACTCCCTTGGTGCATAAATGAGAAGAATGATCACCTCCACAATGCACACATCTTCTAAGCATGGGTACTCTCATTGGATTGTTGGGGTAGTTCCTCGGCCCTTGAACATTCAATTTTTTTGCCACCAAGTTGGCTATTTCCTCTACATTGTTCCTAGAGTTTGACGTGCTACTGGCGGAGTCTTCACTTTTCATACTTCCTTGAGGTATTTTCAAGTCTTCTGCTAGATTGTCATCTAGATCAATACATTCTTGCAAATTTTGAGCTCTTTTCACATATACTAGTGATTTTAATGATCCATTCACTAATCCTTCCAAAAACAATGACACCATTTTGTTTTGAGTGGGTCTCTCTTCAACAGGGCATCTATCCAGATATTGCTTAAATCTTCTCGTTGCTAATCTCACCGATTCCGTAGGAGCTTGTTTAAAGCTATGGATTAATGAGGAGGAGTTGTTTTTAATTCCAGACTTAGTGAATTCTTCAATTAGTTCTTGATAGACTTGTTCCATGTTTTGAAAGTTATTAGGGTCTAATGGCTGAAACCATGCTAATGCCATGTCTGTAAGGGTTAGTCCAAAAGATTCATATTGGATCAAGAAATCTTCCACTTGTTCGGCTCTGATTACTTGCTTGAATTCCGCTATGTGATTGTAAGATTCACTGGAGCCATCATAGTGGTTTCTCATGCATTTGGCAACTTGGATTGGCCTTAATCTTCTTCCTGGTTCAGGTGGTCTGGGCATTATAGGTAAGACTGGTCTTCCTATCGGTATACCTGGCCCTCTTACTATAGGTGTTCCATCAGGGACAGGAATTCTATTCCTTGGTTCAACTGGTGGATGAGGTCGATAGTTAGGATTATTGTCTGGTGTAGCGAACTGCACATGTGGCCTGACTGGAATATGCGTTTGTTGTGTCTATCCCGAATGCTGATACGAATTATCCTGATAAGTTCCTTGGGGGTTCTGTGAAATAGTGGCTTGATCTCTAGGAGGGAACACTGGTATGTTCTAATATTTCAACCCTGCTCTTTCTAACTATGTTAAGGGCCAGTACCTCCTCTGGTTTTTGTCCAAATATGTGATAATGGTGGGGAGTTCCGGGTCTTGTAACTCATAGATGGTGACTGGGTTATTGGCCACTTCCCATAACGAAGAGTGGGCTCTGAGAAGATGCTCCATCCCATTGATCAATTAGACATCCATTAGGGAATCATCTTGGGGAACTAGGTCTCCTCTCCAAACCCTGACGACCTGGACCTCCCTCTAGGGTTGGTTACCTGCTCATCATGTCCCTCCTCATTAAGGTTATGGTCATTGCCTTCTTCCCCTTGTTTGTTGATGTTTTCAGGGTGTTCCGTGACAACATACCGAATATCCCTTTTGTCCATGTAGAATCCTCCTGCATATTTAACTGATGGCCTAGGTACTATGTAAGCGTCTGTAGCTTTCTTCAGTCTGGCCACTGATCGGTTTAGCCCATCTAGATAGATAGGTATCCCATGTTGGTTGGTGTTCACATATTCTAAAGATATCTGATATTCACCCTCAATAATTGACATCATGCCAATTATTGGTACAGAATTCTGCATATCCTCTGAAGCCATGAGAATTTCTTCCTCAGACTCACTCGAGGTTTCAGAGTAGTGTGAATGACTACTAGGTTCGGCTACACTTCCTACATAAGAAATCACACTTCTTCGACTCCCTAGGGTTCTTCTGAATCTTAGGTTCATTCAATTGAAGGCTCTAGTCAAGTTGTTACCAACCTCTTGCTCCAATGTTCTTGGCTGAGTTTCTGAGTTTTCCTAAATATTTGGCTGACTTGGAGATCCTCACTAAGATATTTTGAATTCTCTTGACTCTTGACGAACTCACGATACTCGATACTTCAGGAATATCGTCCTCTGAATTGCACGATAGTCGATATTTGATTCACTGTAAAAGGTCACGATACTCAATACTTGACCGGCTGGACATTACCACGATACTCAATATCAAGCAAGTATCGCGAAAAGACCCTCGCGATACTCGATATTATACAGGTATCACAAAGAAGCAATCCCACGATACACGATACTCGGCTCGATGAAGAAATCACGATACTCGATATTAAGCTAGAGCACGATACACGATACTAGGAACTTCACGATACTCGATACTCAATGAAGAGAAATCCCACGATCTTCAATAGTAGTCAAATGTCGTTTTCAGTGCTCCATGATACTCGATATGTGACAAGTATCACGAGAACTTCCTCGACGATACTCGATATCCACCAGGTATCGTGAAAAATTCAACGATACACGATGTCCGTCAGGTATCGCAGAAAAAACCTTCACGATATACGATATGTGACTAGTATTGTGAGGATTACTCAACGACACTCGATATGTGACAAGTATCACGAGAACTCCCTCCACGATACTCGATATGTGACAAATCTAAGTATCACGGTACTCGACCACAAGATTTCCCGATATCCAGATATCGTGATACTCAACCGTGGGAGAACACGATACTTGGCATTTTTTTCAATTTTTAGCAAGTGCATTTAGATTTCAATTGAACACAAATGATCCTAGAGCCTCTCTACCCTCTTCCCAATGCCTGAATCCCAAAAAGAACTTCCTCACCCCTTAAATGATCTCTCACGATACTTGCCGCAAGCTATTTGACTGTGTTGGTTGATTAAACCAGATTTTATGAGTAAAGGATGGGTATGATTGCCTTGGAAGCTACTCTCCAACTCCTCTACGACCCCTTGTTCTGCGCAGCTCAAAATCCCTGCTCCCCAAACGCGATATTCGCTCTTTGATGCTCATGATACTTGCTTGGAGACAAGTGACTTGTAGAAGAAAATTTTTTTGGTTTTTAAACTTTTGAAAATTTTTCCTAACTAAAAAAGACTAGCAAGAACAAAGGTTGAATGCTACTCTATCTTCCTAACCTACTCCCTTCTTCCTCCTACTCTACTCACTCCACTCACTTCCCTAGACTATCAACTCACCACACACACTCCAAGAGCGAGAAGTAGTAAGTGCGGTAGAGTGTGACTTACCAAAGAAGAGAAATTCTCAACTCCTCTACTCGCTTCAATGCAAAGAACTACTTACCATCACACGAATGCCTCAATTTGATTCAACATTCCCCGGCAACGGCGCCAAAAACGTGTGTACCTAAGTACCGACTTAGGGACTTGTGGAAAAAGAGACTATACCTCAATCCCCCCAAGTGCATATAGTGCGGATTCATGCTTTATTTATCATTCCGAGGAGTATCAAAACCTAGCCGAGTGTATGAAGACGCGCATTCAAATTATGATCAATGCAAATGAGCTTCCAAAGAGTGCAAATAAGTCTAAATCTATTCCAAACAAGGTTCAAGAATCTGTTGAGGTGCTACGATACTTGGAGCAGCAGCCAACAGTAAATCGAGCTTTTCTCTCGGCTCCGAACTCCGAATATAGCGAATAACAGGTTTCTTTCGAAGCTCTCGAAAAGACGCTTCCAATGGTCTTTCACTCAATTCTTCCTACACTTCACACACACCTTAACAACAGCAAACAAGCGCTTTCATGGATAGACAACACTTCCAAACACTCTTTTCAAGCATCACACAAGCACACAAGCTCACCAAGAAGATTTACAGAGAGGAGAAAACACAAATTCGAAATTATGTGCTTTTGATTCTCACAATGGCAAAAAGTCTTTACAAAGAGTCACAAATTGAATCATATACATGTGCCCTAAAAATGGTTCTTTCGCACAAGAGATCGGCACTTTATTAACTAAAGGTTAATTTCCTACTAATTTACATGGGTAAGCTACTAATCTCCAGGGGTGTGCATCTAGAGGACTCCTCTAGTGCACTTACATCGGAAAATATGTTACACGATGGTTATGATACAAAAATAAAGTGTCCAAATCGGAAAAATTTTGGGGCCCATCTTTTTCTCTGCTTTTTGCTCTTTTTAGCTCTGCAAGAGCTGCCCCATGTGCTAAGAAGCACCACCTCTATTGAGGTACCGAAGCTGGCGTTGCAATTGGTGTAGGATAATTTACAAAGTGACCCAAGCTTGTTCTTATATAGTATTGTGCTATGAATTAAAGCACTCCAAATGCAATAAAACACAATCTACGAAAAAACAAAATCACACGCGATCTGTCGCTATCGCGAATAAATCTGTCGCCATCCATTGCTGTTATGGAAAGCATAAATAAAAAACATCCTTCGTGTCACAGCTAGAAAGCATACTTCATCGCATGTGTCGCCCAGGAATCGAACTCGGGTCACAGCGACAGGAGGATAAAGACTTAGCCACATCGCCCCACACTATTTGCTTGTAAATAGACTAATAGAAGACTCTACACATGCTGTATACTGTGAGTTAAATTTGACTAATGGACATTGTTTTCCAACAAAACAAAGAAGCCTTTCATCGTCATGGTTACCCAATCTGCAGTATGACTGGAAGGTCGTGGGCTTGAAACTCGTGATGAACCACACAACAGCTTGCTAAAACCACAATGAATTTATGCATTATGAAAATTATGCGAAAGAGGCATATAACACAGCAACGGATAAACTCGGTGCATTCGAGCGCGAAATGATTATTCTAAATGTGAATTATATGAAGATGATGATGGACCTATCAAGGTCACCATGGATCTTCAACCTAGGAGCTCTGATACCAATGCAAGTCCCATGACTTACGAGATATTCAGACCAAAAAGTGGAACATATCAACCAGAATTTCTAATGTACAAATAAGTTTACCAACCAAAAATTAGACACCAATTTTGAGGTTGTATCTACCTGCCAAAGACGACCCCTATTCATGTTTTTCCAAGGACTCTTGAAAGCTCTCAACATGCTCCTCTTATGTCCATCATTGTTCATTTTGGCCAAATCTTCTCCTCTCTTATCTCTCATACATACGTGAGCAAGCCTGAGGTCTTTTCTGAAAGATTCATCACAACAGAGCTCTGTAAAGTTGAAAAATAAGTTGGCAAAGGGATCAAAGATGCATATATGAGTTTGGATTGTAACAGGCACAGCACATGAGATAAACAGCCTATTTTATTCACTGATCATATCTCAGTTCTTGAATCATTCACCTGCTATAATTCATATGGCCTTGAGAAGTGGCTTTGAAAAATGGCCAGAATCAACTGATAGTCAATTCAGAAAGGTCGTATTCATTCTCAAATTTTTATTCACATTCAATAGAAAGAAAAGAATACTATCAACGTTCTAGAAACTGGAACCAACACGGTATCGACATGCTGTGTCCACACTGGAGCAACCTAGCTCTTGAAATCTACGCTTAGTATCTGATATGAGAGGAAAAAAGGGAATGACTCTTTATATCAACCAATCGATTCATGAATTTGCCACCCTGTGAGTACAAAAGCCAGTTCAGCACGGACTATAGGCTTTAAAAATGTTATTTTAAAGAGGTCTTCTCAACTCTACAATCTATTGTCAAGCCTTGTTCCTATGAGCAAAAGACCCTGTACACCAGCAATTCTCAAAGAGATTGCTTGATAATAGCTCAAAAAGCTTTGAAAAAATGGTGTGGGAAGGCAAGAATCCCTCAGTATTCAATACCTGGAAAGTGAACACGAATTAAAATGAAATAACGATAAAACAAATAAACAAGTTCACCAACTGCATAGCTTGCCATCAAGTCATCAAATCAAATCCATCTGAAGTGAACGTACAGTTCTTCTATTCATACAAAAAAGATGCAGAGCTTTACTAGAACACACAAGCACAAGGCAGCAGTTGCACAAAAGAAATAACAATAAAACAAATAAAAAAGTTCACCAAGGGAGAATCTGCATAGCTTGCGAATCAAGTCATCAAATCAAATCCATTTGAAGTGAAAGTACAGTTTTTGTATTCATACAGAAAAATACAGAGCTTCATCAGAACACATAAACACAAAGCAGCACTTGCACTTCTAAATGCTTTCAGGCCTGATAAATGTTTTCATCCGACTAATTATGTGCAGAAAGTTGCTCTTCAAGTTGAGAGCTTTCTAAAGTATTTGCATGCATAAGACCATCCAAAAATGCTTTTGACAATCCTTAAGAAGATAAATGCTTTTAACAAGCCCTGTACAAGCTCAGATCAATGTCCTCCAAGGCATCAATAATAATAAAGGGAAACTCATTTTGAACAACAGACTCGGATGGAAAATGGGAGTTCTCACACCAGTAAGTCAGAGAACAAGGCACTCTTGCTCCTGCAAGCTCATTAGTGCAGCCATTTTATCACATGATTCAGCAATACACCTAACTAGCTACCCAGCCACCTACATCTGCCTTCATCACGGAATGGATCTATAGACCTACTCACCTGATTCCCTAGCAGCATACCTATCCACCAACACAACTATCCAGTTTCCTGTCAACATCACTCATATATCGATGTGTATGTGTTCATGGATGCACTCTTCCCCTCCTCTACTCCAATTAGCACCTCCATATTGAACTAAGGCTTTTTCTCTTTAATCTGGTATTTCCCCTTACTGACTCGATTCCCTATCTCCCCTTCAACTCAAAAGTTCATTGATCCTCCCTTTTATGCACCTGCATTTTCAATTTAAAAGATCCTCTTGAGACTTCACAGCAAACCCTAAAAGCATCATTGATAAGTTATCATCATACATGCAAATCAACTTCTTACATAAAATAGATGAATCAACAATAAGCCCTTCTTATTATACGAGAAAAGCTGCAATATCTTTTGATCTTGAAAAGCTAAACTGATTATGTACTGCAATTAAAACCAACTGTTAAGGACCAGATTAAAATTTCAAATAAAACCAGACTCAGCTAAAATGAGATGTATTCACCAGATGCCTTCATGCAAGCAACCCAGGAATATCATCAATTTTCAAAAGCAAACACCTTCTAATACACCATTGTTGATTATACATACACTTTGGGCATCTGTGAATCGGAACTATAGATCAATGTACATGAACAATAATTAAAAAGTAACAAAAATGAGGTGAATATATTTCCTCATCATCAGCGTACAAAGCCAAAACATTATTAATGGCCATTCTCAATTCGGTGCAAGGATCTGTCCACAAAATTTTCCACCAGGTAAACTCATGAACCTGATAAGGAGACCTTTGTTGCCTCACTTGGACAAGTTACATTGGTTATGTATACAACCAACAACTGGTATCATTGCACTGACAAATAAAAATGCCACCTTATCTCCCTTCTGAGACAGCCAAGGACTGAAGCCCTTTAATAAACTTACAATTTGAGTCCATGTCTGGGATCCATGTGGCATAGCTGAGACATCTGCATGAAGCCCTCTTACTCAAGACAGAAGCTATGTAATTTGTGATGAACAACCCCACTTAAACCTGCCTGTCTTCAATGTTTCACAACCAGAACTTCCAATGAATTGAGCATGCCAATGACCAAATATACACTTAGCCACGGCGTTTGCTCAGCCGCCAAGAATTAGGCTCGTGATATCGATCATAGAGAGGTTCAATACGCTCTTGACGTTTTCTTTTACTAAGCTTGGTGGGATCTGCCACTTTGAAAAATCTAGGTGCCAATTCAACTAGCCATTTTGGATCCACAACAGTTACCTCCCTCATGTATTCTTTCGTGGTCATCACAAGCTCATGGTAAATAACCCAATCTGGCTGACGCTGGAAGAGGGCACTACTAGGGTGAATATACACAGCTTGATTCTCTACTAGAGTTCGGTAGCCTTCCTGTGGATCCTTCCGAGCAGCATGAAAAAAGAACCCGGCAGCAATTGCCTTCCTAATTTTTGTAAAGTTCTTTCCTGCACTCACAACGTCAAGTTTATACCTGCATTGACAAGAATAAAAATTAGCAGACAAAAACCAAAAGGATTCTAGAGAATCAATGAAAAAGAACATTCCGAGTCAATCCTTACAACCTCTAAACACTTCATGAAAACCAGCAGTAAATATCCTTGAGCAACTACCAAATAATCTCATTTCAGAACATAATAATACAAGGGAGAAGCCAACAATAAAATTCCTGTACTGAAGAATCCACCATGGGCTGAATGAAATCTCATACACCAAGTAGATACAGTCACAAGCTAAAGTTTCTCTGCCTCAATAATCTAGAACCACACATTTAAACCAGACTTGCCAACAGATTCCTGTTAGGTTGTATCAGCGATTGAAGCAATGCAACTCTTGAAACTGATTAACATGTAAATAGAGAGCACAATCCAGTTACTTATGAAATATATTTACAAATGGATACGTAATGAATTCAACATAGCCTACAACATATTGATACTGGTAAGAGAACAATTCGAAATCTTTTCATGAAATTTCGTTTGAAAAAAAAAATTTATAACATGTAAATAATCTTCTAAGTGCATCAAAATGAAATTTACTGCCGCAGAAAGAGGCAAACCTGTCCATAATGGTCAAAAGTTGCTTCCGCACATCTTGGGCTCTTCTTAATGAGCGTGATTGAACAAAATTTTCGAAGCACCAGGGACCTGAAAAGTTCTTAGCTTTCCATGCCTCATAGACAGCTAGGAGGGTCAAATGATCACCTTCAGGCTGGAAAAATTTTGCTCTTTTTTGGTCAGCCTGTGCTTGCTTCTCACGAGGCCTATAGAAGATGTTCTGTGCAGACAACATTGCAATAATGGTTAAGATCTCATCACTGCAGCCTAAGTCTACACTAGCAAGTAACATCTTCGATAAAGGAGGTTCCAATGGAAACTCTGCCATCTTCATTCCAAGCTTTGTGAGGAATCCCTCCTCGTCCAGGGCCCCTAAACTATAAAGCTGTTCCATTGCTGATATAAGTGCCTGGGGAGGTGGTGGGTCCATAAAGTCAAAAGACAACAAATCATTGATGCCCATAGCTTTCAGCTGCAGAGTTGTAAATCCTAAATTAATCCTCTGGATCTCAGGCACAGTTGTCGGTAACATTTCATTCCTGAATGCACTCTCTGTGTACAGGCGGTAGCATTTTCCTGGCCCAGTTCTGCCTGCTCTTCCTGCTCTTTGCTTTGCAGATGCTTGAGAAATGGGAGTGATAACAAGTGAATCCAGACCGAGCTTAGGATTAAACACATTCTGTTTGGCAAAACCTGGGTCTACAACATAGTAAATCCCATCAATGGTTAAAGATGCTTCTGCAATATTTGTTGCTACAACTACCTTTCTTGTTCCGGGTGGTGCTGGGTCAAAAATCCTTGTCTGCATTTCACTGGGAAGAGCACTGTAGACCGGAAGTATGATAAGCTCTGGAACCTTAGGGCCTAAACCCTTCATTCTCTCATACAGTATCTGACAAGCTGTATCAATTTCTTCCTGCCCTGTTAAAAACAGAAGAATGTCACCTTCTGGTTCAGTCAAATGGATCTGCATAACGGTTATCAATGCTGCATCAAGATAGTCACTTTCTGGTTGCTTTGCATATAAAATCTCAACTGGAAATGTTCTTCCTGGTATAGTGAAGATGTTACAGTCAAAAAAATACCCAGAAAACTTCTCAGCATCAAGTGTGGCTGATGTCACAATGAGCCTCAAATCCTTCCGTCGCTTAACCAGATCCTTCAAAAGCCCAAAGAGAACATCTGTGTGTATTGTTCTTTCATGGGCTTCATCAAGCATTATAACAGAATAAGATGAAAGCTCACTATCTACTAAAATCTCTCTGAGCAGCATTCCATCTGTCATATACTTAATCACAGTTTCTGGACCAGTGCAGTCTTCAAACCGAATAGCATACCCAACCTCTTCACCAAGCCTGCATCCAAACTCCTCAGCAACCCTCTTAGCTACAGACATCGCAGCCACTCTTCGAGGTTGTGTACAGCCAATCTTGCCTTTTGTTGTATAGCCTGCCTCTGCCAGGTATTGAGTGACTTGTGTAGTTTTACCTGAGCCAGTCTCTCCTATCACCACTAGAACCTGATTCTCATGAACTGCTCTAACCAGCTCAGTTTTCAGTTTGTAAATAGGGAGGCTCTGCCTTTGTTCTTGGATTGAAAGCTTTGAGCGTTGGCCAAATGTGGGTGCCTTACCAAAGGCATCCTTCTTCCACTCAGGCATATCGTAGGCAGATAGTCCCACACCACGAAGCTCTTGTGCAAGATGCCTCTCACCTGTCTCTGGCATAGGATCTTCCCAAGGACGATTAAGATCCTTTGGGATGGAATCGAGCATTGTCCTCTGCTGCTGTTCCCGCAGTTCTCTTCTCTCTTTGGCTAGAGCAGATTGTGTCATGGCAGCTCTTTGCAAAGACCCGTCTGGATTCCTCACAATTTTCACTGGTGATACATCTATAGAGTACCTTGTCTGTCCTCTTAAGAATGCCGGTTCATCCTCATTTAGCTCTATCTCAAGTTCTTCTTCAGCTCCTTCGTCTTGAAACAAGAGTCCAGTTCCATCAGCATCATAACTGGGGTAATCTCTCACATCCAATACGCCGGATGCAATCAACTGCTTAGCTTCCCACTTCTCAGGTGAACTCATTCTCTTCAGTGGACGCCTGGAGGAACCATTTTCATCCTCCTCTGTGAGGATAATCCCAGATAACCCTCTTCGACCCACTGATGGTGGATTCACGCTAGAAGGATTAGATTCCTCATCCAATGAGCTCCTTTTCATTGGTAAAAGATCTTGTCCCGTCTTCTGGTCCACATCCCTCATAGAAAGGCTAATTTTATTCCCAGCCATGGATACAACCTTTACCCACACCTCTTGATCCCTCTTCACAACATCTTTGGCATTAGCAATCATTCGTGTAGCAATTTGAGAAACATGTACAATCCCTTCTTTCCGATCACGAAATCCAGAAAGCTGCACAAAACAGCCATGATCCATAACACGGGACACTCTTCCTCTGTAAACATTGAAGAGCTCCAGTTCCTGTGGCCGATGCTCCTTTGCAGAGCCTGGACTTCTATCATCACGATTTCTCTTTCTCCATTCTTTATGTTCATTCTCATCATCACTTCCGTGATATCTATCATCCCTGTCCTTATGGTTGTCATGATCTCGACGACTGTCATGATCTCGACGACTGTCATGATCTCGATGTCTATTCCTATCTCCATCACTTCGGCCATAATCCCTTCCATATCCATCATCCCTGTCATAATCTCTTCCTCTTTCACGTCTTCTATCATTGTGCCTCTCACTACCATGACCTCTGTGATAATCCAGATCATCATCCATGTACCTACTCCTGCTTTCATGAGCATCAGTTCGCCCATATTTCCTATCATGACCATCGTTTCTGCTTTTATGCCTACTGTCATCTTCGTTTCTGTGTTCTTCATCCTTCAATCGAGCCTCAAGCTCGATTTCCTTTTGCAAATCTTTTATTCTCCTCCTGTCATCAGGAACAGCAAGGCCTGGAAAGACACTATCTGAACGCTTAGTTTTGTGTTTCTCTTTGCCTGCAGATTTAACTTTAGGAGGGAGGACAGCATGTATGCTCGTGAGCAAGCTCTTGACGAAGTATTCCGGGAGCTCCGCACCGTTTTCTTTGAGATTTTGAGCAAACGTATCTTGATTGTCGCTTTTCTGTGCAAGATCGATAATGAACTCTGCCAACACTTTGTCAGAGCAGCCGATGTTGGCCTCGAGCTCTGTGCAAACTTTTGAGACAAGAGACAAGTACTCTAGGGCCTTCAACCCATCGTTCGTCGGCGTCCCTACCATCGCTTCTCGGCGCTCCTTCTCTTCCGAATCGCACTCTAAAATGCTTAATAACAACAATTGACGAATAAATTATCTGCAATAAATTCATATGTTAAGGTTTAGAGATCGAAACCAAAATCCGACATGTGGTCATAAGCTCCAAAGTTGACGAGCAGAAAACAAGGCGGGGCTTTCTTATAACTTGGCTTTTTCTTCATATTCTCAAACTCAAGAAAAATGCATTAAAAAAAGGGTAAAAAAACTATTTGGAGCTTCCATTTTCCTTTTGTATTTCACACACCACGTAAATCTTATCTTAATTTTGGTTGCTTATGCATTGATCCAAAGGTTATCGTCGGTGTTATGTCACAGTAGCAAGGACTTCCTGTTTTCTATCACCGTATGCCAAGAGCTATTACATTTAAGGCCCGGTTAGGCGGAGGAATGCAATATTTTTCTCTCCATTTTATGGCACAAAAACAAAAAAAATGTGATCGCCTTCCCCCCTCGCCCCTTCAGTGTACCAAGCTCGGCGTCATTTAAAAAATGATTATTTTATTCATTTTTCTAACATTAAATTGTGTTATATATATATATATATATATATAGTTCTCTGTTATATCTAGTGTTCACAGAGGGCGGATGTTGAATCATTCACAAATTTTGCATAATCTATGAGCTTATACAGGACACAACATAAAATGCCACAAACAATAATAACATATGATTTGAGATATTGAAATATACATCTATCATCAACAAATTTGATAACCAAGCCGATCTTGGCTAATGCTAAAACTAATAATAGATTGAACTTGATCTTTTGCGTATATAAGGCATCTGACAATGTGAAAGAACTCCCATTAGCAATAGTCAAGGTGATCTTTCCAACTTCCATTACACAATAAGAGGAGTAGTTAGCACATGCGACAGTATTCCTTATAGGGGCAGACTCAAGTGAAGTGAAGAAGTTGCGTTGCAAGATAAGATGTTTGGTTGCACCACTATTAAAGTACCAAACATCTGTGTCTACAACAATCATACACTACTCATGAGAAGATGGGTTATTGTTGCATATAGTATTAAATGCCCATTCTTCATTTTAAACAAGATTAGCAAACTCTAGGATATAGCTGAAGTAGTGATAGCGTCATACAAGCATGTCAATGATCGTGCTTGTATATTAATAACAAGAATAATGAGGATGATCCTCACTTGTATAGAAACATTTACAGATACAGATGTTAGGACTTTGAATTACATAGGATTTAATTCACCTACTGATGCTCTTCTTTTTTATCTAATTGAAACTCCTGACAGGATATGCCACATGGATTACTACAGCAGAATAATATTTTTGGGCAGTCATTACTTACAAATTTTTGAAGATGCTTTTGATTATGGGTTTTTTGAAAGGGATTCAAAAATTTTTGGTACATTCTCCGTGATTACAAAGTCAAGACTTACAGCATATGAAGTAGCTTACACTAAATATGTGAAGAAGGATGTCATTGATAGACCATAAACAACAGTACAATGGAGAAAAGCCTTGTTCGAGATGGTCAACAGTTTAAATGTGATTGAAAGAAAGAGTCATGACCTCCTTGCTCAAGTGTATCAAAGAAAGAAGAAGCACTAAAGAAGCTACACTCTATAATGTGTTGTTTATGCTAATCCTTTATACTATGATGATTGGAGAGGACAACTCCAAAGTATAACAAACACTTCTGGATTGAGGCTATTATGTGTGCAATATATGTACTTAATAGATGTCCCACCAAAGCACTGCACTCTATCAATCCATATGAGGCTTGCCATGGTTGCAAGCCATTTGTTGCTCATTTGCATGTCTTTGGTTATCTGACATATGCATTAGTGCCTGAAAAACAATGTAGAAAATTGGATGATAAAGCATTGAAATGTATTTTTGTTAGGTTCAGTTTTGAAAGCAAATGCTATTGACTGTACCATCCACATACTAAATGCATGTTGGTTAGTCATGATGTTATTTTTGTGGAAGATGTGATTCAACCTGTACTTTGATGCACCAAGGAGACATCACTTAGCTCGAAGGATGTGTATGGGACTTTTCTTCATCTTTTTACAAGCAAAAAATCAAGTGCTAGTCCAAATGAGTCAATTTCTCAACCTTTATAGGTTCCGAATGATGATGCAATGAAGCAAAGAAGAAAGAGGTTGGAATGGTTGTTGTAGAGGCCTCTACACCAGTACATGATAGATGATTCTAGTCAAGAATTGGGCTCCATTGATGAACTTCCTTGTTGACCAATGCTTTGTTGCTTCTTTAAGCTACTCAAAAATATATGGAGTTACATCAATAACTCCAAAAGGCTTGGTCTTATCTTTGTTGTTTAGCATGATGAGGGTGACTGGTTTGTGAGGTGTTGTGTACCTAGGCATTCTTGGAAAACATAAGTCTTGGAGAAACATCCTTATAGCCATTTTTGCATTCTCCTTCCCTTTGAAGTTAGTGAATTTGGTGTAACCTGCATATGTTGCAACATTCTTCTTCACAAACTTGACATCCAACTTGGTTCCCATAGTATAAAACTTCAAAGAATTCCTAATATGTTATGGCTTGATGGATATCTGTACTTCCTCACCATCCTTATTATTTACTTTGCACTTGAAATAGGCATCATTGCCTCTTCACAATTCTTGTAAGCTTGACATTACTTGAGCTACCCTTTCAAATTCAATGAAAAAGATTGGTTCATCCAGCATCCTATGCAACCCTACTACCTTCCATTTCTTGTAGGTAGTTGTTTCCCTCTACAAATTATAGAACTCTTGGCAAAACATTGTGTATTTATACTACCCTTTTTTTACAGTGAATATATGTTGACCAATAATGCCCAAGCCCCCTTTGAGTTCTTTTGCTATCTTGGCACTTTCAGACAGTTCTTCGTCAGCATCAAACTTTAACTCATGAACTTCCTCTGTAGCTTCACTGTGAAGGAACCAATGCCCTCTGGATAATGACACTAAATCCACTTCCAACTTAGCAATAGGAAGTTCCTTGGCAGTCATTATCCTGTAAGTATGAAAAAATAGAAAACACACCGACTCCAACACCATGAGTCTCTTGAAAAAAGAAAAATCAATCAAGGAAAACCAAAATTCAAAATATCTCAAGACTCAAATAAGTGATCATTACAGTGAAGCAAGATTTCTCTTCTAGGAACTTTTTGGGAAAGAAAAAGATTATCAGAAAAAAAATAAAAATATTCTCATATATATAAGAAAATGAAACAAATTAAACTAACAATCTACATTACCCAACCCTAGATCTTGCTTTGTGATTTAGAAATTCATAGAAACTTATTAGGTCAAAGAATTCAACAAGAGTAAAAAGATCATGTTTTTTCATATTTTTCTCTCTTCCCTTTTTTTAATATATTTTTATTGGATATATATATATATATATATATATATATATATATATATATATATATATATATATATATATATATATATATATATATATATATATATATATATATATATTATATTAGCATTCGTCATGACCACATATGAAGGTTGAAGGTAATTCTTTATGAGAGTAATTCTCTTCCCCTCCTACTATTTTTCCATGAAAAATAGTTGTGATATGTGCCTGAGTGATCTCTTTTGTGCCTAGTGAATGCACGGCTTTCTAATGTAGCCATATCCATGCATACTTTAGAGATGCATTCCTCTTCATGGTGCAAAGATGGGATCTTAAGCATTGCACTTAAGTAGTTAGCTGTTGTTGTTGAGGTCTTTCTAGTTCCATTCTTCTGTGCTTCCAATGTTTCTGGTTTCTTGGAAATTATATCATCCTTTTGTATATCCGTCACCTGCTTCATTTTTCTAACCCAACATGTTTTCATTTTTTGTTTTGCTTCCATATTGTTGCCAGTATTCCTAATTTCCCCATTTGCATGTTGATTCTAGACAAAATGGGATTGTTTTTCTTTAGGTCTCCATACCCACTTCCTTTTTGGATTTTGATTGATCTGTAAAGGTTTTGGTCTCCATACCAATTGTTCTTTGAATTGTGAAATCATTCTCTCCTTCTGATTTTGCTTTTGATGAGAAATACATAAATTCTACTATTGGATTTTTCTTTCTGGTACTGTATTTTGTTGACTTTGTCTGCTCATCAGATTACTGCTACCTTCTCTGTTAATTATATCCTTGTTTAATGAAAACTCTTCATCTATAGAGAAAGTAAATTTCTCCATCTCCATTCTATAGGCTTCTTCATTGAGTTCCTACACATCATGACTAACAAACAAAATCTTTATTCTTTTGTTACCCAAATCCAAACGAAGTACCATCTTTTCAAAATCAATTGATACCATGTTATCTTTCATCCAGGTTTGCCCTAAAATCAATTGTTTAGACATCATTTCATCTGATCATTCCACGTTGTTGGGGGATTCTTGTGCAGAAAGGGACTTGAGTGTTTGTAGGAGAAGAAAGAAGGGAAAGAAGAGAAATAAAGACACCGAAGCTTTTGCATATTGATTATGAAGAGAAAAGTACAATGATGATGTATAGAACAAAGCCAAATGCTCTCTGTGTGTAATGCATAATCCCAAATAGTACAAAATCAACAAGGTCACAAAATACCCAAGGTTCTTTCTGCCGCCAACCTTCTTTGCACCATATCTCCACCTTCTCAAAGAGCTTGCACTCATGCTTCCAATAGGGGAGGAGGGATGGACACCTTCTGTCGACACACACACAGAGCTTCAATGGGACCTTGTGACCCTTGATTGCCTTGCTTAGCACTCATCTGCACACACCTAAGTCACACTTCATGCACACCTTGCACTTGCTTCTCTACACCGCACACTCTCTATATGTCTCTTTCTCTTCTCTCCCTTGTGTAGACTATGCTCACCTTGCTTAGTCTAAACAAGAATAATGCAATGCCTTGAGCTGAGTGTCGGTTCCCGTATTAGGGCAATAACAAAATTTTAAATGGGGGGGCCATACTTTCACTTTTGCGTATTCTTCAAATGTGTACCTAAGGAAGGGTTCACATGAAACCCTTTGAACCTTAAAGAAATTATAAAAAGACAATTTGCAACCTGCATCCAACTTTCTGCAAAACATAACCTTTGTGAACAATTGATTGTGCACTACTTGTGCACCTTGGCAACCAAACTTTGAACCCTTTGACTTTGACCATGTTGACTCTTTACCACTTTGACTTTGATTGTTTTGACTTTGGCCAATATGACATTGATGGGCTGAACAGTTGCCCACCACCTAATGGGCAGAACACGCCGGGGTGGGGGGGAGGGGGGGATGGGCGAAGATAGGAAAGAGAGAGATTAGAGAGAGAAGGGAGAGGCTAGAGAGAGGATAGAGAGAGATTAGAGGGAGAGAAGAGAGAGGTTTTTTTTAATAGAAAAAATAAAAGAAAATCAGTCGTCAAGGCATTTTTATGGAAAATACCAAAAAATAGATAAAAATACGAATAAAATCCAAAAAAAATCTCAAAAAATTCCCTAATTTTTTTCCCCACTTATCCCACTCAAAACCACAAAGATCTTCCTTTTTTCCTCCATTTTATCAAGAAAATGACATTTGAAAAAAGATGAAAAATTCTAGAAAAAAATCTTTAAAAAATCTAAAAATGCTTTAAAAATTTCTTAAAAATTACCAAAAAAATTTCCATGCGATGGGATATGAAATTGCTTCTAATTTGCTTAAAAATCAAAGAAAAAGCTTGAAAATGGATAAAAACTAATAAAACTTCAGCAAAAAATGGTACGAGAAGGCTATGTATAACCTAAACAGATTTCGCGAGTTCCAAGTGGTCCAAAAATCTTCATTTATGTTGATGATAAGCCTTGAGCCTTGATATGATGACTAATTGAAACTCTTTGCCCTCCATAATCTCCAATTATACTACACTTCATTTGATCTATCTTCCTTTTGGGCACACTGACCATCTGATAGGGCCACCCTGAATCCTTCATTGGCATAATCTTTATAGCATACTTCATCTTTTGTATCTTTGTTTCAGCTACTGCGTGCTTTAATTTGCAAAATTTCATTTTTACTATTCCAACTTCTTTAGCCAATGGAATCCTCTATTTCCAAAGCCTTGTAGGTACTCCCTCCACATCCTTGTAAAGCCTTGCACTTACTGCTATAAAAATTGACATAACAGATGATATCCATACCAGTATCCATAACAAAGTGGCCACTGATATAGGATTTGAAGTAGCTTCAGCACTATTGCTCTTAAGACTTTTCTTTTCTCCTCTATTCTATGGCCCTTGGCTAAGATTGTTACACTCGAATCAGTAACCTGAATGATGTCCTCTTTTCCTTCGTAGACTTCCTCTCTCCTTATGTGGTTTGGAAAAATTCCATAGCAGGAAGATGGGTCTTCTGCATGGAGCCAAGCCAACATGTTTTCTTCTTCATATAAATTCGCTTCTTCATATAGATTTGCATTTGGGTTATCCAGTAATTCTTCTTCCATACAAATACCAATTGTCTGCATCATGCTAGTATGTCTTTGATTGTATGGTCCTTCTTCTAAAAATATATGTTGCAACTCTTTTCCCCCTTGCTTTACCCACATTGTGTCCTTACCCCAGTCATGCAACACATTGGCATGCCTTAACCAAGGTCTCCCAATCAACAGGGAAACTTCCTTCTACCTGTGGCAGCCTTAAGACAACAAAGTCCAAGTTAAAGATGGTACCTAGTATCTCAACTGGGACTCTAGGGACCACTCCCATAGGTCTTACTATGCTTTGGCCTGCCAATGTTACAATGAAATTGGCAGGTCTTGAAGGTTCTAGTCCAATATTTTTCATGGTATTTTCAAGCATCAAGTTAATGCCAAAACCGCCATCCACAATAACTGCTTGAAACTCATGTCTTTTGATAGTGACTGTTAGCTAAGTTCTCTTATAATATGTGAGTGCTTCCCCTACAATTCTATCTTTATGCATAACAATATTCTTTTCCACTAAACTTGTTGTGGAAGCCTCATCAATTATCTGCAAGAGCTATGACCTGAATTTCACATCCATCTTTATTAAATAAAAAATACTGACCTCCTTTTTCATGGACTTGAGTAGCCTTGAAGCTTTTGATTCCTTAAGAGCATGGGCTCTATTTGACTTATCAAACTCCTCATGAGCCATGTTGAATGCATGTCCAATGGCATCACTAGTACCTATGAGATCTTCTTTTTGCCTTGTATATACACATGTGTTGGCTTTATCTTCAAATGTCTCTTTGTCTTTGTTTAGTCCATTAATCCTTGACTCTTGACCTATTTCTGGTTGAGTCTTCCCCTTGCTTCTTGTTTGCACTACAAAAGATTCAATGTCCTCTAACTGTACCACCCTGGTAGATGGTGGTGGTACCTTGAATTGTTCTACAAAATCTTCTTTGCACACAGAAATCATTTGAACGTGGGGCCCAGATAAAGATGCTTGGTTCTTATGACAACAATTGGTATAATGGTCCCTAGCCTCTAGGAAATTTCTGCAAGGAGGGGCATTTTCTGATAAAATGCACCTGCTTTGGTAATGGCCACATTCTCCACATCTGAAATAGATAATTGGCCTCCTTGGCCCATTTCCAAAGTTATCCCTATGTCTAGGGTTATAATTGTTACCTGGATTGGGTGTTGCTGCCATCACATTACCAAGGATTGCAGAAAGAAGCAAGTTGATGAACAAAATGAGACTGTAAAATCATCATGGAAGAACAAAGAGTCTGCAAACAACATAGAGTTGGAACTATGGGTAGCTATTGAAGAGGTATGCTCATCTGCTCAAGCTCGTGTTGATGAACCATGGATTTTAGATAGTGGAGCTTCTCGCCATATGACTAGTAAAAAGGATTGGTATAGTTCCCTAGTGCCTCTACGGGAATTCATCAATGTAGTGGTGGGAAATGACTCCAAGTATCTAGGGAAAGGAGCTGGAACCATCTCTTTTATCACTTCTCCAGGTGTTGAGAAAAAACTATCGAATGTTCTCTATGTACCTACACTTAAAAGAAATTTGTTGTCAGTTTCGGCAATAACAGATCGTGGACTTGAAGTTCACTTCAATAAGAGCGGTGCAAAAATCATGGATTCATCAGTTAATGTAGTAGGTAAAGGCATAAGACGTGATAACTTGTATGAGTTAAGTTCCTTAACTGCTACAGAAGATAAAGATGTAAGCAGGTTATGGCACCAACGATTTGGGCATCTCGGATTTGTAGTTTTGAAGGAGATGCAAAGAATAGGGATGCTTTCTCATTTGCCTTCATTTTCAGAGTTGTAAGAACCTTGTGAAGCTTGCATGATGGGCAAGCAACAACAAAAAGCATTTCCACGAGAGACCAGCAATCGATCTCAAGCTCCTCTAGAGTTGGTACATGCTGATCTTTGTGGTAAAATGTCTACACCTACTTTAGGAGGATCTTTTTAATTTTTGTTGTTAGTCGACAATTATAGTAGAAAGATGTGGGTTTATTTCATTCGTGAGAAGGCTGATTCTTTTGGAAAATTAAAACATGGCATAAATATGTGGAAAATGAATCAGGAAAGAAATTTAAGAAATTCAGAACAAATAGAGGAGGTGAATTGTTATCAACAGAATTCAATAATTATTGTAAGGAGCATGGTGTGAAAAGGCAACCTACCACAACTCATACACCTCAACAAAATGGCGTTGTTGAGCATATAAACATGAGAGTAGTTTAAATGGCTCATTGTATGCTAAAGGCTCAAGAAATGCCTTATTCATTTTGGGCAGAAGCAGTCAATACAGTAGTCTACATCCTGAATCGAAGCTACACAAAAGCACTTAAGGGGATGACTCCTCAAGAAGCATATTCTGGTAAAAAGCCTTCAATTTTTCATTTCAAAATTTTTGGTTGCTTCTGTTATGCACATATTCTTGATTTAACAAGATCAAAGTTGGATTCAAAAAGCAAAAAGTGTGTCTTCCTAGGATATAGTGAAGAGTCTAAAGCATACAGGTTGTGGGATCCTGAGGCAAGGAAGATTTCTGTCACATGAGATGTGGTGTTTGATGAACGACCACACTTAATAGAAGATAAAAGGTATCTACTATCTCATCAAACAGAGAAATATCTTACCTTGTGCCTATCAAAAGACAGGTTAAAGTTGAGGAGGAGGAAACATCTGATGGTGAAATTTCCTCATTAAAAAGCCAACCAGTTGTAGCTGCACAGAGTAAGACACTACCAAAGTGGGCACAATAGCTCTTTGATGATTGTAATCTACATGTAGATGTACCAGAATCATCCTCGGATGGATTAAGAAGATCAAAGAGAATAGAGGAGCAAAGAAGAGCCTCATAACACATTGTTAACATGGCTCTAATGGCAGATATCATGGGCTCGATAAAGGAACCTACCACCATTGAAGAAGCCCTTGATGATCTAGGTTGGAGAGCAGCAATGCAATCTGAGTATGATAGTAGACTCATACATGGGATTTAGTCAACTTGCCACCAAAGAAGAAGGTAATAGGTACTAAACGGATTTGGAAAGCTAAGTATAAAGCAGATGGTGCATTAGAAAAGTATAAGGCAAGATTAGTTGCACAAGGTTCTTCATAGATCGAAGGATTTGATGTTCAAGAAACTTTTGCACCAACAACATGCATGATAACTATTCGGACGGTACTTGTAGTAGCTGCACAAAAGGCCTAGCCTATTTTTCAGATGGATGTTACATTTTTGAATGGTCACCTCAAGGAGGAGGTATATGTATCTCCACCACCAGGTTTTGAGGTGCCCAATTCAAAAAATAAATTTTAAAGAAAGCTTGTATGGACTTAAGCAAGCACCACGGGCTTGGTACCAATGGATAGATAATTTTTTCAAAAATACGGGTTTTGAAAGAAGTACTTCTGATGCTAACTTGTATGCAACAAAAAGGGATAGCAAGCTAGTTGTTGTCATTGTATATGTAGATGATTTGATCATTACAGGAGATCATCAGGAACTCATCAATCAAACTCGGATCAGCTTGGGAATTGAGTTTGAAATGACAGACTTAGGTCTACTCCATTTTTGTATGGGAATTAAAGTATGGCAAAGAAAGGATGGCATTTTCATCTCACAACAAAAATATGCCAAAGAAATTCTCAAGGCATTTGGAATGATGGACTGCAAACCAACTAGCACACCTATGGAGGTGAATCATAAGCTATCTATGGATGATAACATGCCTGATGTAGATGCTAAGAAGTATAGTAAGCTCGTTGGAAGTCTTATTTTTTTGTGCAACACTAGACCAGACATTTGCTATGTTGTTGGTATGTTAAGCAGATTTTCCAACAAACCTAAGGAGAGTCACTGGAATGCTGGAATGCGAAGTCTAAGGTACATTGCAGGAACCTTGGATTTTGGTATTTTTTATACCACATGTGATACACTTCAAGGATATTGTGATTCAGATTCGACTGGAGATTGTGAGGATATTGTTTCTCACTTGGTTCAGGAATATTTTCTTGGGTAAGTAGGAAGCAACCAACTCTCGCACTTGTTGATATATTTAGGTAGTGATGTGTGTGAACACTCTAGGACCGCCGGGGCACTTTTTTCCCTCTTTAGGAGGTTTTTTTCCCCCGGCTTGTATATACGCCGATTGCCCTAATGGGCTACTTATCTTTGTACATTCTCTAGTAATACATTCAGTCTTGTGTGGTGTGCTCCAAGCTTCTTCTTCTTCCTTGTGCTGTTCGTGTGCTTCCGCAGACGTCTATCTCTAACAATTGGTATCAGAGCAGGTCTCGCTTCTTCTAGGGCGCCGTCGACACTCCTCCGTTTGCAGTCTTAGATTCGCACGAAATTTGGTGAGCATACTCAGGGTGTTTCCGAGATCAAAACAGCTTTGCTGTGTGGTGCCGAAATCGCGATCTGAGCTCGTTTCGGCCTCCGAACGCACTATCGCAGCGCTCGTGCAGGCTATTTTGTCCTTTTGTGCCAAAGGTATACACCAGTTTCTGTTCGCCAATTTAAGCGTCTCAAAGTCTGCTACAGGTCTAGCAGAACTCGTCTGGGCAGTTCTGTTCAACTTTTTGAGATACAGTCAATTTTCTGCATCAAGGTATTTTAGTCACTGGCCATGGCTGAAAGCAGTGATGTATTCCGTATGTTGGCTGTTGAGGATAAGTTGGATGGTACCAACTACCCATTATGGGCTTATATGATGCGACATGTACTGGTTGCAAAAGGATTGTGGAACATTGTGCAGGGTGTTGAAAGACATCCTGTTACACCTGTAACGACAGGTACTGCAAATACAGGTGTTGGAGCTGATGAAGATGGTGTCGAAGATGATGTTCCGCAGATTCCTGTTCGTGCTGCTGTTTCTGTTGCACCTACTGCAGAGCAGATTCGTTGGGATGGCAGAGATGCCCAGGCACATGCATTGATAGCCTTGTCTGTCAAACGTGCCATTATTCCTCACATTCGCTCTTGCAGAACAACAAAGGATGCTTGGGATACACTTACCACTTTGTACCAGGCTAGGAATGAGGCTCGTGTTGCTTACCTCCGAAAACAGTTGGAGAGTGAGCACATGAATGAAGGTGATTCTATGGACAGTTTCTTACAAAGATCAAAGACCTGAAGGAACAATTGATTCCTGTTGATGAGGTTATACCAGATAGCTCACTTGTGCAGACCGTTCTGAATGGTCTTCCTGATTCATATCAGAGTTTTGCCTCTACTCTTCGGTTGATGATGAAAGGCAATCCGAATGCCTTGTCATTTGAGGAATTAGTCTCTGTTCTGTTGCAGGAAGATCAGTCCAGGCAGAACAGGTCCATTATGCGTGTTGCAGATCAAGCTTTCCTGGCTAGTCAGAAGGGCAAAGGAAAATGGAGCTCTTCTACTAGTAAGCAGAAATCTGCAAATGCTGCACAATCGAAGAACCAGGATAAAGATGAAAAGAAATCAGAAAAGCAAAAATTGTTCTGCAAGTACTGTAAAGGAAATGATCATATTATAAAGAACTGTCCAAAACTGGCTGCTAAAGAGGCAAAGAAGAAAGAGGTTGGAATGGTTGTTGCAGAGGCCTCTACACCAAAAACAGAGTCTGCAAATCTTGTGCAGGAAGAAGAATGGGCGTTTACTACTGTCTGCAGTTTTGACCCATCTTCTCATGATCAGTGCATGTCTGCAGTAGACTCAGATGTTTGGTACTTTGACAGTGGGGCGACCAAACATATTACCTTGCAGCGCAGTTTCTTCTCTTCACTCGAGCCTGCCCCTACAGGGAATACTGTCACATGCGCCAATAACTCCTCTTATCCTGTTATGGGAGTTGGTAAGATCATTCTGACTACTGCTGATGGTAGTTCTTTCACTTTGTCAGATGCTTTATTTGTGCCAGGGATCAAAAAGAACCTGTTATCAGTTTCTGCATTAGCCAAGATTGGCTTGGTTGTGAAATTCGTTGATGACAGGTGTACAGTCCATGATCTCTCAAATGGCGATGTGATTATTGCTTCTGGCATTTTATGTCGTGGGCTGTATAAGCTCATAGACTATGAAAGATCTGTGAATGATTCGGCATGTGCAGTTCATGATTCTCAGGCTATGTCAGATGCAAAGCTTTGGCATGCACAATTTGGTCATCTGAATTTTGCTAGTTTGTTACGCCTGCAGAAATCTGAAATGGTGTCCTCTTTGCCCAAACTTGAGGCACCTGGAAAACATGTTTGTGAAGGCTGTATTTTGGGCAAAATGTAGCGTTCTTCCTTTCCAAAAGATGGTTCAGTTCGGGCTACGCAGAAATTGCAGCTTGTACATAGTGATGTCTGTGGTCCTATGCAGACACCCTCTTTTGGAAATTACCTTTACTTCGTGACTTTCATTGATGATTTTTCCAGGCATGCATGGGTATATCCACTCAAGGCAAAGTCCGAAGTGTTCATTTGCTTCAAACAGTTTTTGGTTTTGGCTGAAAATCTGTCAGCATGTAAAATGGGCACCCTCCGTTCTGATCGAGGGGGGGAATATATGTCTTCAGATTTTAATGCATTTCTGGCTGAACGTGGGATAAAACACCAGTGTACAGTGCCGTATACACCTCAACATAATGGAGTTTCTGAACGAAAGAATAGGTCACTCATGGAGATGGCGAGGTGCATGGTCAAAAGTCAGGCTTTACCACATAGTTTCTGGCTTGAGGCTATCATGTGTGCAGCATATGTACTGAACAGGTGTCCCACTAAAGCGTTGCAGTCTATCACTCCATATGAGGCTTGGCATGACCGCAAGCCATCTGTTGCTCATCTGCGTGTTTTTGGTTGTTTGGCATATGCATTAGTGCCTGAACAACATCGCAGAAAATTGGATGATAAGGCAGTAAAATGTATTTTGTTGGGTACAGTTCTGAAAGTAAAGGCTATCGTCTGTATCATCCACAGACTAAATGCATTCTGGTTAGCCGTGATGTTGTCTTTGTGGAAGATGCTATTCAGCCATTGCTTTCATGTACTAAGGAGACATCTGTTAGCTCCAAAGACATGTATGATACTTTGATGCCTCTTTTTACAGGTGGACAGGCTAGTGCTGGTCCTAATGAGGCAACTTCTCAACCTTTGCAGGTTTCATATGATGATGCAGATCATTCCATTTCTGATGCAGATTTACATGATGCACTTGTTGATGAGAGAGCTGATATTGAGCAGGCAAAAATTATGCCAAAATGGCTGGTGCAGACTTTGCGTGACAGCAAATTAGATGCACCTTTGTCATATCGTACTCGTTCAGGCTCTCATAATGCCTCCTTTGCATCAGATTGCTATGCTATGGCTGCATCTAGTCTCTATGATGAGAATGAGCCTGTTTCTTTTGATGAAGCACAAAATTCAGAAAATTGGATGGCTGCTATGCAATCTAAATATGATGCTATAATGAAGAATGGTACATGGTCTTTATGTGACTTGCCTCCTGGCAAGAAGGCCATTGGCACTAAGTGGGTATACAAGCTGAAGCGTAAACCTGATGGTACAGTTGAGAGGTATAAGGCTAGGCTTGTTGCAAAGGGTTATGCACAGGAAAGAGGCATTGATTTTGATGAGACCTTTGCACCTACATGCCGTATGACTACTGTTCGCATCATTTGTGCACTTGCAGCCCATCATGGTTGGAATGTACATCAGTTGGACATTAAAACAGCATTTTTGAATGGTGACTTGCATGAAGAAGTGTATGTTTTTCAGCCCCGTGGCTTTGTGCAGAAAGGGCATGAAAACCAGGTTTGTAGGTTAAAGAAGGCATTATATGGTTTAAAGCAAGCACCACGTGCTTGGTATGAGAAGATACATGCCTATCTGATTGCACATGGTTTTGAGAATAGTCCAACTGAAAGCACCTTATCTGTTAAGCGTGCTAATGATGTGCTTCTGATCATTGTTGTCTATGTTGATGACATGCTGCTCACTGGTCCTATTGAGACACATATTGCTGATTTTAAGGCTGATTTGCATGCCTCATTTGAGATGTCTGATTTGGGGCATTTGCATCACTATTTGGGCATTCAGTTTATGCATGTTGATGGTGGAATGGCTTTGTGTCAAACGAAATATATTGACACATTATTGCAGCGTTTTGGCCTTGAAGACTGTAAGCCTATTACCACTCCTATGGAGACAGGTTTACGATTGAGTCTTCATGATGCTGGAGATGCATTTGATGTTGTTCTCTATCAGCAGGCTGTTGGATGCTTGATTTACTTATGCATTACTTGGCCAGATATTCAGTTTGTTGTCTCACAGATGAGCAGGTTTATGCATTGCCCAGGAGTCACGCATTGGAAAGCAGTTAAGCGCATCTTTCGCTACTTGAGTGGTACTCGGCTACTTGGGTTGTTTTATCCCAAGGGGGGATCACTACCGCCAGATTTGCATGCTTTTTCTGACTCAGATTGGGTTGTTTGCTATGACACTCGTGTGTCCACCAGTGGTTTTTGCTTCATGCTTGGTAGCTCATGTATATCTTGGTTGAGCAAGAAGCAGCCTACTGTGGCCACTTCCAGTTGTGAGGCTGAGTATAGGGCAGCTTTCACAGCGACTGTTGAGTGTGTGTGGCTCAGACGCCTTATGGCTGATTTGGGTGTTGGCCAGTCTTCTGCCACCACCATCTTCACTGACAGTCAGAGCGCATTGGCAGTTGCGAGGAACCCTGTGTTCCATGCTCGCACTAAGCACATTGAGGTGCATTATCACTATGTCAGGGAGAGGTTCTCTGCTGGGGAGATCAGCTTGGCATATGTGCCCACGCAGGAGAACATTGCAGACCTTTTCACCAAGGCTCTGCCTAGGGAGAAGTTTGAAGCTTTCCGCAAAGCTTTGAGCTTACTTCCTTTTGTGGAGTGATTTCCACATAGCTTGGCACTTCCTTATACATGAGTGCCAGCTCCTTGTTCACCGCATCACTCCCAGGGTGGATTTGTTGATATATTTAGGTAGTGATGTGTGTGAACACTCTAGGATCGCCGGGGCACTTTTTTCCCTCTTTACCCCGGCTTGTATATACGCCGATTGCCCTAATGGGCTACTTATCTTTGAACATTCTCTAGTAATACATTCAATCTTGTGTGTTGTGCTCCAAGCTTCTTCTTCTTCCTTGTGCTGTTCGCGTGCTTCCGCAGACGTCTATCTCCAACAGCACTCTTGTTGAGAGCAGTATGGGAACCCAAGGATTGACTAGACAAGGAAGCCAACGGAGAGAGTCAGAACAAGGTGAAGGAGTAAGTAGACAAAGCAGTCGACGCAAATCTGGCAGATAGGCCCTTCAATTTTTCCAAATCTACATCTTTTAACAGTGATTCTTATCACTAACAATCATTGTAAATACCATTTCATATTTTTGTAGCTCCATTTTGTGCAAGCCAAGGAGTCCTTGAGCTTGAGGAGCCTTAGAAGTACCTACATATCAATTTTCATATTTTTTAGACTCCGTTTAAGCCCTCAAATTGGCCCTGGAACCTAATTTTTAACTAGGCCGGACACTAGGTCTGGACAGGGCCAAAACCTAGTCAAAAACTATAAAAAGAGCTAGAGAGCTCATTTTTGAGGGTGGATTGTAATTGAAACGAACTTGTAAGATCATTTTGAAAGTAATCTAAAAGCTCCATTGATTCTCTCTCTTTGTCTTGCCGTGTGTGCACGTGTGTGTGTATGTGTGTGCATGCTTGTGTGCTTCTCACTCACGCACTTGGGCCGCCACTTGCTTGAGGTCTTCATACCATCCTCACGTCTTCCCGGATTGACATTAAAGGAGGTGCTACTCATCATTGAGCTACACCAAATTTTGGCGCCGTTGCCGGGGATCGAGCTTTGAGGACGAGCGTGTGATGGTAAGACGTAGAGTTGACGCGTTGGAGTTGTAGGTATTTTCTTCACTCTCATAGTTTTTCTTTTACTTTCTTCACCATCTTCATCACCATCATCATCATCACCATCTCCCACGTCCATCTCCATCATCGCGAAAATTTCAGTTTTTTTGACTATATCCCCACCTCCACCTCATTTCCCTCATTTCACTTGTGAGAGAGAGCGAGAGAGCGAAATTGCATGTGCTGTTTTTGCATGTTTCTTGAGCTATCTTGCAGGTACAGGTCACATCACCACCTCCAGCCTTCCGCGCAGAGCATCGAGAGGCGTTATAAGCAAGTGTAAGTGCGAGCTTGGGAACACATTTCCTGGGCACTCAAGGGCAACCGAGCAGGAAACAAAAGGTTGGACACTTTTAACCCCCTCTGTCAATTCATAGCTTAGGCTAAGAACGACGAGAGGTAGGAGTAAGTCAGAGCGACGATAGGCAGTCATCAAGTTGAAGACTACCTAAAAACTCAAGTTCAAGATAAAAATCTAATCTCTGTACGGTCGGTAACATAAAGGAAAGAACCTAACGTGGAACGATCAACCTGAAAGTACGAAGAACACTCAAGTATTCCGACGACGTGATATCAGACAAGAACTCAAACGTGATAAAATAACTAAAAAGAATCAAGTGACTGATACCAATTGAGCGGCAACGAGGTTGTACTCTGGGCAAAGAATTGGGCTACTTAGATAGGCATATGAACCTTAGATCAGGACGACATTTAGCAAGGGAAAGACAAAGCCTTAGATCTTCAGAGGCTAGTGTCAACCACACTGCTAGGTCCTGGGCCCAGCAGTTGAGCCACCACTCGAACTACCCTAGCTCTGAGACCAGTGAGTCAGAGATGTCTCAAGGCTTGGACAGACCTACGGGAAGTTCAGGAGTGCCCTACCTGTACAGGGTAGAAGGCCCTTACAAAACGCAGCTGGAATACCTTAGAACCAACCGATTAGGTGCTAGCATCTATGAGGACGGCTTAGGAAGATCTGTGGTCCAGATTAAAAACCCTGATCAATTCATTGGACTAGAACACCCAGCTGTCAAGTTTGAAAATGGTGCATACCTGGACAAAGAAGGAACTATATACGTAGTCACTAGTCACCCTGATAAGACCGATGACTTTGGGAATGTAATCTCAGAAGCGGACTTAGGTGACCTGGAACAAGGGAACATGGGTGCGGAACCTAGAACCCCTCGAGGTAAATCAGTTCTCACTAGGCTTATCACACCTGAATGGGTCCCCCAAGACAACAAGAGCATAGAGTTGCTCCTCAATCGAGAAACTGATGAAGCCTTTTGGAGGTATAAGTCTAATCAGCCAACAGACATAGGAAATATCATGATCTATGAGTTTAAGGATCCGGATAGCCCAGGCAGAGTGACTTACTTAGATCATGCGTCAGAACGGATCTTTGTGGTGACAGAAAATGATAGGCATGCTTACACTTGGAAGGGTGAATTTATTTTCCCTCAACCAAGATCAAATGTATCCTATGGTCACCCTGGGGCTGGAACTTCCCAAGCCCATGGTACGCAAAGAGACAGAAGTAGAGTTAGACCAGAAGTAAGTTTTGCCAACCCAGTGGGCAGAGAAAGAACGAGAACAGAGACGAATAGGGTAGAACCTGAGATGCATAGAGCCCACAGGAACCAAAGAAATGTAGATGGATTCCCTCTGCCGAGGCCTAGAGAGCACACAAGAACTTTGAGACCCACCCAACTAGTTAAGTCCATGAAGAATTACTTTGACGGCACAGGAGATCCCTATGATCATGTGGCTGAGTTCAAGCAAGTCTTGAGAGCTGAACAAGTGGAAGATCTGTTCACGCAGTACAATGCCTTTGGTCTAACCCTTAGGAACACAGCACTTACATGGTTTCAGCCTTTAGATGAGCGCCAGTTCAGGAGCATAGACCAACTCCTAGAGGCATTCATTGTAGAGTTCTCTAAGAGCGGCATAAGACACAATACCTCCTCATTAATTCACAGCTTCAAACAGACCCCCCAAGAGACTGTCAGATTGGCAGGAAGAAGATTTAGACAATATCTTGAAAGGTGCCCTATTTCGGAACTACCCACATCTGCTAAACAAGTAGCCTTATTCCTTGATGGATTGCTGAGTACGAAATTGAGATCCTATGTGTATCTGAAGGACCCTAGGACTATAGAAGAGTGTGTACGCATGTGCATTGACATTGAAGATAACCTAGGGGAAGAACTAGAGCTCTCCAAAATCTACAAAGATTCAGATAGTGCATCTAGTCACTCTTCCACGCAATCCACATCAATTGAGGAACTTGCCGAAAAGGTAGCTCAGAAATTAGGTGTAACTAGTAAACAAATCCCAAGGTTTGCCCCAGCGAAGAGGTGCTACACGTGTGGTGGCGACCACATGGCGAACGTCTGTCCCATTATGGCTCAACCTCAAGTTAATCCCAGTAGCCAGTACTGCACTATAGAACGGAAGTACACCAATCACACTGCGCAAGATTGCCCATACAACAGGCAGGCGGTTAGGCAACCCTACCCTCAGCCATACCCTCAACAGGGAAGATACCAGAACCAGTACCCTCCACAGCCATTTGGCAGGCCACAGCAACCCTATCAGCAACCATATCAAAACCAACAAAGACCTCAGCCTGTGTTAGCCCAACAACCTCCTGCTCCAGCTAATGTGATCCCGGTAAAGTATACTGCTCCAGAAGAGAACATGAATAGAGCCTTAGTCCCGGTAACATCATTGCTTTCTGAAAATGACCTCAGTGACCATAGCTTTGATTCTACACATGTTGATAGCCCCCAGGCTTACTACATGCAGTCTCCAGAACGTGGTGAGTCCTACTATAGTGAAGAGCCGAATGAACCTAGTTGGGAGTCAGACTACACAAATGTCATGTATGCAAACCCCAACCCTAGGCCTCAACCTAGGCAGGTACGACCACCATTTCCTAGAGGACCATGCTACCGATGTCAGGGAGATCACTTCGTTCGTGATTGCCCCTTACCTCCACCTACACAAACTCAGTCCGTGACAATCCAAGGCTTTTGCCAAGATTGTGGAAAAGAGCATCTTTTACGAGATTGCCCAAAGAACCCCAATAATATGCCAAAAATCACGCCTATCAACGTGATTGGGTTATTAGTAGATTCCACAGGAAGCGTCACTTCCACTGCTCCCGTACAGGTAGTCACTAGGGCTCAAGCATTGCAGCAAAACCAAGGGGTAGACCAGGAAAAGGCCCAACCGCTAGTGAAACTGAGAGCATAACCAAGAAAAGGACTAGAGTTTGGAGAGATAGTCGAGAAAGAATGAAAAGACAATGGGCTAAAAAGATGAGTGAACTCGAGGAAAGCGTAAGGGAAACAAGAGCCAGAATAACCGAACTCACAACTCAAACTCACTCTCACACTACTCCACCACCACCACTCCCATCTCCATCCAACCCACCACCTTCCCCACCGCCTCATCAAATCCCACCACCCCCTAGAGTAGGATCAGTCCTAGCTGACCCCACTCCCGAGGACCTTAATATGATGCTTAAAGCATATCAGGCCAGAATCCAAGAAGGGCCAACCATAACCGATCATGAAAAGTGCTACCCTAGAGCCGAGCTAGAGCTTGAACGAACTAAGATTTGTGCCAAAATGGTGGAATTGGCTCAGACCATGTTTGAGGCCAGCCGCCTATTTAACATTTCTAGTTCAGCTAAGACGCAGTTACACTTTGATGGACTGCTGGATAGAATAGAGAAGTTAATTGCACAATCAGAGAAGGAACCTGCCCCTCAAAGAAAGGAAAGGGCAAGAGGACGGATAAGCCAGCCTCTTCAGGAAGCCCATGTGCCTCCTCAAGAAGCTTATCTTCCCCCCCAAAAGTCACATGGGCCTCCCCCGAAAGCTTATGTACCTCCACAGGTGACCCACATTCCTTCTCAGAGAGCGTATGAGCCTGTTCGGAAAAGTAGTAGAATAAGTAACCCTCCCCAAGAAGCTTGTGCTCCAGCCACCCATGAGAACGAGGAAAGAGCCAACGAGAGAATAAGCCCTCCTTCCCAGGTTGCTTATGTGCCTAATTCTACGGAGCCAGACACTTCTTCTTCTATGAATCGGTTTGCACCAGACTTCCTACGAGAGATTCAAGAAGATAAATGGGATAACGAAAGTGAGGTCGCCCCTCCATTTGAACTTGTGGACGATGCACACGACCAATTCCCACAAGACATCCCATCCATTTACGGGGAACATGAGAGTACTCAGTCTCATGAGAGATTGGACTTTGAGTCTAATTCCATACAGGAGCTACCCCACTTCACAGGCCCATGGGAAGCAAAGTCCACATGTATGAGAGCACCCACAGTCATGGTAAGGAACGACGACTCAGTCATACCAAGGAACACGGAGATAGTAAAGAACACCAAAGTGCAGCGCGATCTCACTTTGGAAGAACTGCCCAAGGATAGACCAGAAGCGCGGAAATATGTAGCTAGTCAAGTGACTGAAATTGCAAAACCACGTTCCCGGGTAGGATCCCATAGGACAGTGCCAGAAATTCCCTTGGATAAGATAGGAGATATGTGTGAAGGTGAAGAAGGGAACACCTATCTTCCCATTACCTACCAGGACTACACCACTAAGGCAATTTTGGACTCAGGTGCAGGAGTTGCAATTGCCACCACTTCCCTTTGGAAGCGTTGGGGCAAGCCAGCACTCAGGCCAACGAGAATGAAATTGCAAATGGCCGATGGTCACATAGAGAGACCCCTAGGATTGCTAGAAGGCATAACTCTCACCACTTGTGGTGTTGAGTTTGAGCATAGCTTTGCTATATGTGACTTCAGCAAAAATCATGCCTATGAGATGATTTTGGGAAGACCATTTATGCGACAGTTGCAAGTGGTACAGGATTGGGGAACCAATTCTTTGTACCTGCAGCACTTAGGTGTTACGACCAAAGTCAATCTCAAAGATTACTCTCATAGGGATGTACCTCCTATCCAGTGGAATCCCATCCATAGAGCCAAAGATGATACAGAATCGGTGCATTCCATAGGGTCTGGATCCTCATGGATGCATGAAGATACTCACTTATGGATGTGCAAGGTAGCAGTAGAGGACGAGAAGAGAGAGAAAGCCAGAGAGGTAGGTGCGAAAGAAACCCATAGATCAATCCAAGACCCAGCCTATGCACCTGTAGTTTTTCCAGACGAAGAATTTGAACCTCACGGTTGGGCAGAAATCTTAGCAACAATGGACGTAGCCATCAACGAAGAACAATGGACACCTCACTGTGATGAGGATGGCTATGATATTTCAGTCTTCTCCATAGAGCCAATCATGGGAGAGGCAGTTCTAGAAGAATGCGAACCTAGCCCTGATGCATTTGAGGATGCAAGTGACTCCGATCTAGAGTCAATCATTATGGACCCACCATTTGCATCAGATGAAGAATATTTCCATGAAGTAGAATTTCAACCCCAGAGGCATGGAGAGGTTACAAATGATGTAAGATTAGCGACACATATGACCCCGAAGGAAGAAGGAAAGAAACGAAAGAAGAAAGAAGTCTCACCAGAGGAGGAAGAATCTTTGTTTGAGGTCCCAGAAAATTTTAAGAAGTATGAGATAGATGACAGGAGAGTCATGATAAGAATGCCTAAACGAGAAGCACAATCAGGAGAGGCCTATGATAACAAAGAAACCACCAAGAAAATAGTAGTGGCCATAGAAGAAGGAGAGGAGAGATGCACGTATATAGGCCATGACCTGACAGAAGAAGAAGAGCATGAATTGATTGCCTTGCTAAGAGAATACAGAGATGTATTCGCTTGGAGTTACAAGGATTTGAAAGGGGTTGACCCAGACATATGCTCACACACTATTCCCATGACCTCAGATGCTAAACCCTCGAAGCAAAAGCCTTATACATATAACGATAATTATGCTGCTAAGATCAAAGAAGAGATAGATAGACTGGTTGAAGCTGGATTTATCTACGAAATTGAGCACACTGAATGGGTGTCCCCCATCGTAGTGGTGCCCAAGAAGAATGGCAAGCTGCGTGTGTGCATTAACTTGAAAAAGGTTAATGCCGCCACGATTCGAGATAACTATCCGCTTCTCATCACAGAACATCTCTTAGAAAGGGTGGCAGGCAAGGAAGTGTACAGCTTCCTTGATGGATTTTCGGGTTACAATCAAGTAGCCATAGCTCCAGAGGATCAGCATAAGACAGCCTTTGCCACAGAGTGGGGCATTTTCGCTTTTAGAGTAATGCCATTTGGGCTTACCAATGCACCAGCCACTTTCCAGAGGCTGATGTGCCATGTGTTTAAGGAGTTCCTGAGGAAGAGTTTAGAAGTCTACGTTGATGATCTTTGTGCTCATTCCAATGTTAGACAAACCCATATTCCTGAACTCAGACAAATCTTTGACAAATGTAGAGAATATCAAGTCTGCCTGAACCCAGAAAAGTGCGTTTTTATGGTTAGGCAAGGCAAGATTCTAGGACACATAGTGTCAAAGAATGGCATATCTACCGACGAAGAAAAAGTGAGAGCCATAGCAGAGCTACCTAGGCCAAAGAATGTCAAGGAAGTACAAGCTTTCATGGGGCATTGTGGGTATTACTGACGTTTCATCCACATGTATGCTGTCATCGCAAAGCCCATGTACGGACTCTTGACTAACTTTGAGTGGACTGATGAATGTGAGAATTCCTTCCAGGAGCTTAAACGAAGATTGTGTTCAGCACCAATCTTGACCACACCAGATTGGAATAAGCCATTCCATGTTCATGTTGATGCATCCAATTATGCTATTGGATGTGTGCTCGCACAACCTACTGGTGAAGGTAATATGGATCTTCCAATTGCCTATGCCAGTAGACAATTGAATGCGGCTGAACGGAATTACACCACCACAGAGCGAGAAGGATTAGGCATGGTGTATGCAGTTAAGAAATTTAGACACTATTTGCTTGCAAATAAGTTTAAATTTTTTACTGATCATCAGGCATTGTTGTACCTAGTAAACAAGCCATGCAATACAGGTAGATTAGTAAGATGGTTTCTCTTACTAATGGAATACGACTTCGAGGTTGTGGTAAGGAAAGGTAGGACTCACTTACGAGCAGACCATCTCTCTAGACTCACATCGGGAGAAGCCCCACAAGGAGTATCAGATGACCTTCCTGATGCTTACTTGTTTAATTTGGAAGTTGTACCGCAGTGGGCTAAGCCATTGGTACCAGTATTGACATACGGGCCTAACCATCCTGTGGTAAACACACGGAACAGAGAGGTTGTAAAAGCCCAAAAATACCACATCATGGCAGGAAGCATGTACAAGCACACAGATCAAGGGATCTTGGCTTGTTGCGTAGAAGAGGATGAGTACGCTAAATGGTTGCAATTAGCACATGTAGGTGCGTTAGAGCAACACCATTCAAAGCAACGAACTTTACAGACTCTAAAGAGATTCGGAGTGCATTGGCCAACTATGGAAGCGGATGTCCAAAAGTTGTGCAAGGAATGCCCAATCTGTTGCACTAAACCACCGGTGGAACATGCCACTCTCTATCAAGTATCCATTGCGCCAGATTGGAGCGAACCACTAGTATCATTCCTGAGGACAAACACATTCCCTCCAGACATGACTCTGGCTAGGAAAAGGAGTTTAGAACAAGAAGCTTTGGATTACTCACTCATTGGTGATAATCTATATAAGCGTGGTAAAGATGGTTACCTGAGACTATGTGTCCACGAAAGTGAATATCTGAAGATCTTGGAAACTGCTCACCAAGGTGTAGCAGGAGGACACTGTGGACCAGATCGGGTGATCAAGGCGATATTATTTGCGGGCTTCTGGTGGCCTACCCTTCACATGGATGCACATACCTATGTGAAACGGTGTGATGTATGTCAGAGGACTCAGTATCCTATACGCAAAGATGAGATGCCACTGAAACCTATGATGGGTGGACGTGCATTCTCTAAGTGGGGAATAGACTTCGTAGGTCCTATTAATCCCCCAGCTAAAGGTTCTCATGCGGAATACATCATTGTTGCAACAGATTATCTCACCAAGTGGGTAGAGGTAAAGGCTACAACAAAGAACGATGCTCAAACAACTGCCAAATTCTTGTTTGAGAATGTATTCACGAGATACGGGCTACCTATAGAGCTTGTAAGTGATAGAGGCACTCATTTCTTGAACGAAGTGATTGAGAATCTACTCCAAGAATTCTTGGTAATACACAAAAAGTCTGCCCCGTATCACCCTCAAGCTAATGGACAAGCTGAGAGCACTAATAAAATCTTATGCAATGTACTGACAAAGTTAGTGAACACTAAACGCTCTGATTGGGACAAACAGCTACACCATGCTGTTTGGGCATACCGAGTTGCCTACAAAACGGTACTCCAAGCCACCCCCTTTCAGATGGTATTTGGCCAAAATGCTGTGCTACCCTTGGACTTCCTGATCCCTACATTGAGAGTAGCACAAGAGCACGAATGGACAGGTCATGAGCTCTCCTCTAGGATTTTTGACCTTGAACGATTAGGAGAAACAAGACTGAGAGCCGCTGCAGGGATATATGCAGCCAAGAAGAGACAGAAGGCATATTTCGATGCCCATGTGAAGGATAAGGGCTTGAAAGCAGGAGATCTAGTCTTAGTCTATACATTAAAACAACACGCGAGGAAGCTAGAAAAGAGAGGCTACGGACCTATGATCATCAATAGGATCTCCACGAGTGGAGCAGTACAATTGGCCACATTAGAAGGTGATGTTCTCCCAAATTATATTAGCGGTTGCAGAGTCAAGTTATATCAAGAACCCCTCACGGAGGAAATGCTCAGTCGACTCAACACTGCTAAGAAACGCAAAGAGGAAGAAAAGCGAGTGCGAGAAGAAGCTCAAGCTGAAGCTTTAGAACGCATCAGAAGGATGAAATTACGAAGGCAAGGCAGAGATCAGCCTGGAGCGAATGACTATGCAGACCAAGGATTTCCCATAGCCATGTGTGAAGTTGCAGGAACCAGCTCACCTAGGATAACTGATCGACGTCCTTTCGTAACCCTAGATATAGGACAAGAAAAGAGTGCAAGGACTGTAAAAGCCTTGATTGACTCAGGTGCAGCCACTAGTGCTGTTAGAGTGTCTTACTGTCAAGAGTTACAGTTAACTGTCAATCCGGTGGAAGCATATCTCATAGGATTGGGAGGTGTGGAAACCCCTTGCATGGGCGAGGTGGAACTTCCCCTCTACATTCATGATGAGGCAATGACAGTTAAAGCACTAGTGTGTCAAGATGAGGATCTCACTGAACCTCTTGTCTTGGGTCAAGACTGGATCTATGACCAAGCAGTCAACTTAAACCTAAGAAGTGGACTTCTTCAGGTATGGGTCAATCATAGTCGAATTACAGTAGAGTTGGATAATGGAGCACTCAGGGAACTAGAAAAGGCACAGACTCCTGGTCCCTCCAGGGGTGCACATGAAGTTGACCATGCTGTTCTTGTCCAAAACTATGTGTTGTAGAGGAATGATATTCGCAAAAAAGGAGTCAGGGATGCAAAGGAATTCCCTTCTTTTCCAAAGGCCAGAAGGAGGCAACAACCAACGGTGGAGCAAAGGCAGAAGAGGCAGAGTACTACCTATGCCGGACATCAAAAGAACCTGCGTAGCAGAATGTCTCAACAAGTGAACCAAGTGTGGGTGCGAAAAGGCGAACACCTGGTTGCACCCACGCCAACAGCACGGGCGAAGCCTCTTATTAATAACCATCAACACGTCACTAATGAGAGGTCTTCCGGAAATTCTTCTGCTAACGTGAAATCTATTTGGGTGCCCAAAAAGTCGATGAAGGCTAGCCCACAATCAAGACAAATTTGGGTGCCTAAGGCTTGTTTGCGGGCTCAAATAGCTACACCAAGAATACACCCTACACAGCATGATCCATTCACTCGCACAGCCTACATCCACTCATTTTCAACACCAAGGCACATGAACACGAACAGAATCAGTTGTAAATGGGCCCCTAAAAGGCCTCAGGTTAAAGCTGACACACCTATAAAGCTCTCGAGAATCTCTACAGAACCACGAGTAAAACCCATCCACTGCATTTGGCAGCCCAAGACTTGTAACAAACCCCCTGACCCTATTGTAAATTCATGACCACCTACTAACCGCTTCACTCTTCATTCACATCATTTCGCTTAGCTCTTAGGTCTACCTAACTCCTAACTACACACACCAGCACCGAGCACTTATTAACTCCTAACCACTCCAGAACTTTAAGTTAATATTGTAACAAGGGACACCATGTCATTTTTGTGTCCATTGCAATGTTAACGTTTATTCATATATTCTCACAGAATCAGCTGCGACATTTTCAACATGGCTGAGGCAGCAGAAACTAGCTCTCACACAGAAACAAACCCGCAAGTGGTGGACTTGGACAGTTTACCCGTTCTGCCTGAGACAGTTGAAAGACCAGAAGAGTTGCAGGCCGTCAAAATCATACCTATTGCGGACCCTCCGCGTGGCCACACCATGCCCGTGGGAAAGACTTCACATTGGTTTACCGAGGTAGCAGGACCCTTGGGGGAAGGAACGTATCTATGGGAATCAGAGTTGGACTACAATGGAAAGCAAGGCAGATACCATTTCTTTACAAGAGAATTTGAGAAGTTACAAAATGCGGAAAGTCTACGTCCGATATGGGAAAAAGCCGGATTGAGTGCCTATTTCAGTGCCCGACTCCCAAAACCTGACTTCATGCGATGCTACTATCTCATCAACACCTTGACTCCAAATCCGAACCCAAAAGGTGCAAGCTCATTTGTGATTCCATCTCTGACAAAGGGGAATGAGCTCAAGAGGTTTAGGCTATCAAACAATTTGGTGAGAGAAGCTCTGGATATGCGCGGCATGCATATTCCTACAGAAAAGGAAACCCTAGTACCGGACTACATGAAGAATCGAAGTCTCACCAAACTCAAGGACATGGTATCCATGACGCCTAATATTGCAATACACCTTCGCATGTGCATGCAACACTTTGCTTTCCCGGCGCAGGATAGATTCACCATGCCGCACAAAAAGATTTGGTTTAGCTTGTATCTGGCAGAGACGCAGAACCTCACCATCAACCTACCCCACTGGATAATTGATCAGATACACTTAGCTCACAAACGCTGGCCGCGGAAACAGGTTTTATATGGTTGCTGTGCTCTGACAAGAATCATCTATAGGTGTTTGGCTTATGACATCCCAATCCAACGAGCCCTGATGTGGAATCGGGTAGAGCAGTTTCGGGGCAGGACATCCACGGGACCCCCTTCTAAGAAGATGAGAGGCACGGTCCAAGTCCCATGTGCTCAACCACGTGGAGCCACCCTAACACCAGACGTCACACCACCACCCCGAAGAGTCCGACCATTCACACTCCGACTTCCAAGACGCAGCACCGATGGTTCCACTTTGATATTTCCTCCCATCCCAACGGATCTCGAATTTCCTAGTGGTGCACCTCTGGAAGAACTCACTAATGAAGACTTCGAACAACTATTACAAGATGTAGAGCTGGAGGCAGAAGAGGCACAACAAGCGGAAAATGTACAAACGCAGGCCACAACCTCCCAAGCACCTGTCACACCTGTTGAAGTGGAGGAAGAAGATGACGGCGAGGAAGAACAGGAGGATGATGAGGAGGAGTATGATCAAGAGCACCAAGAGGAGCAACAAGAAGTGCCAGAACTTGTAGGTGCACCTGCATATACAGCTCAACTACGAAGGCTATATGACACTATCAAAGCAGTACAAGAAAGACATCAACTCTCTCTGGTATCAGGTCAAGCTTTGATGCAAGAAATGCTATCAGATGAAGGGGTGGACCAACACTTCATTGACACCCTCAAATTAGTGTCAGACTCTTTAGGAGTTCCAGAGGCTGTCCACACCGCAGTCCGCCAGTCCGTAAGATATGACAAACGTAGAGTGGACACGTTACCACGAGCAGGTAAGACTATCAGGATACCCGTCACAGAACCAGAAGTACCTATTGAGACCACAGCCACTCCCACAACCACCACCGACCTCTCCGCTGAAACCTTCGTTCAGACATCACCCATCTCACCCCAGCGTCCTCCATCACCACCTTCTCCACCCCCACCACCACCTCCAACCTCGGACGAAACGACAGTCATCACCTCTACATTCACTTATAACCCATCATCATTCAAATCATTCTCATTTCGAGAACCCACCTCACAAGACACCCTCTTCTCCTTCGTCACCAATCCCTTGTACACTTCATCCCGTCTATCCTCTGAACCCATGACTGGCCATCCCATAATTACAAGTGTAGTTGGAAACCCAGCACCCACAGAAGGCACCCTGTGTTTCCCGACCTATCCCCCAATACGAGTACCTCCATTCCATGACCCTCACCTCCCAGCTGGCCCCTACACCTCTTTCAACCGGACCTCACCACCCCAATACCCGTCCTTTGTGGAGCAGTTCTTCCGCTCTCCAATGTTTCAAAGGCACCTTTCCCCGCTGTTTGCAACGACATCAATTTACACGAACACCACACTCACCTCACCTACCATACCCAACTACATGGTAGCCCCTATACACACCACTCTGTCTGACCCGATGGACATTTCACCCACCACAGCACCTCTCCCCACGATTCCACCCTCTCCCCCTCCACTACCCCCCACCTCACCACTCACCTCATTGGCACACACAGCATTCACTACCCCCCTACCCAATCCCACCTCCTCTGCATTTCAAACTTTTCCCCTTGCATCTCATAATGTAAATAGCACGTTCGACACATTACTTCAGTGTGCACATCAGCTACAACAAGACTACCATCAATTGGAAGAACGCAATGCTGCCCTCCAGGCAGAATCTCAACGTCTCCAAGCTAGAGTCACCACACTTGAAGCTGACTACCTGACGCTCCTAGACGAGCATACCACACTACAGCAGGCTCACTCCGAATTGGAATCAAAGGCATCAACTGTAGATGACCAAGCAGTCAAGGAACTAGAAACAGTGCTTCAAGCGCAAATGATATCTAACGCCACACTCAAACGCAACATTGGGCTACTAAGAAAGCATATGGCAGCAGCATTAGAAGAGAACAAACGACTTCAACAACAAAATCAAGATAACTTTGAAGCGGCTATGGAAGGAACCGTAGGAGCAACCATTAGCCCTACCAGATATAGAGCAGTTCCATCAGAAGACATCCGCATCCTACTTGAGGAGCATGCAAATTTCCTGGAGTCATATGAAAAACTAGAAACTGAATGTGCCGATCTAAAGAAACAGTTAGCCAGTGTACCCACTGCTCAACAGGAGCCGGTAATCTTGCAACAATCTACAGAAGAAATGGAGACCCTTCGGAAACAGGTGGCAGAACTCCAAGCACGCCTCTTACCATATGAACGACCACCCTCGCCCATTGAAGAACCAGAACCTGAAACAGTAGTGGAAATCCCCGTCGAGGACAGCTACGAAGAGCCATACGAGCCTATGCCGACGCCTGGTGGTCGAACTACAGAAGAAGGACAAGACACGTTAGAAATTCAAGTTCCAGATTGGGTCAGAAGGGTCGAGAAAGTGGGTAAGACACATGATGATCGTGTGGCCGTGCAAATGCAATCTCTCACGAATCTGGAAGAAACGGTCCTTCGGTCTTCCTACTTTCAACAATTATCCCATCAACGGTTAATCACAACATCAGAATCGCAATACATGCCTTATTTTGTCTTACTACATGATTATAATGCAGAAGTCAAAAGACATACAGGGAAGGAGCCCACATTTGCTACTCAATTTGAGATAGGGGATTTACCGACCGATGCACGTGCTGGCTCGATTTTCCAACCTAATTGGCGTGCACGTTTACTCACCGATTACCCAGAGATGATGAGTACCTGGGCTACCATGCCACTCTATATCAAGTATAATCCATGCTATTGTCCAGTGGTACGTCGCAGATCCTGGCAAGCATTTGCAATCAAGGTACGCAACAATAAAGAGTGCTCGGCTTGGGTTAACTATCCATATTTTGCTCCACCTCGAGGACCTCCAACCGTAGCCTACATGATATCAACCATTCGGCACTGGTCCGCACGCCTAAATAATGTACCTGATATAGCAGCGAAAATGTGTATGAAGATATTCGAGCTCATGACCATTGTCTTCAAAACCTTTCGGAATGTCCAAGCTCCATACATCTCCGCCCCTGGATTCGCTCAAGGCAACAAGGATTTAGTCTACGACATGAGCCAAACCCCCTCGGTCACTGTCATCTTTGCTTGGCATGCACGAATCAAGTACTTGCCCGCATGCTTCAAGCAAACATTTGAGGAAATGTTCTCTACGGGCTTCTGGGAATACAATTCCGAAATTTTCATTCCCAGACCCACACACTTGCTACATCTATTTGCAGTAGAACAAGCGATCCATGCAGATCAATTACGTCTGCCACATCCGGACATTCCAGGACCAATCGATTGGGATCGTATGATGACAGATTTGGCCAGAGGACTACGCTTACAAGAACATCAGCTTGCCACTCAGGTTGTGGAATATTACATCCAACACTCCCAGCAACAAGGGTCTGTCAGGGACGACAGACGCGAGAGAGGGGGGGGTGTTGAGAGCAGTATGGGAACCCAAGGATTGACTAGACAAGGAAGCCAACGGAGAGAGTCAGAACAAGGTGAAGGAGTAAGTAGACAAAGCAGTCGACGCAAATCTGGCAGATAGGCCCTTCAATTTTTCCAAATCTACATCTTTTAACAGTGATTCTTATCACTAACAATCATTGTAAATACCATTTCATATTTTTGTAGCTCCATTTTGTGCAAGCCAAGGAGTCCTTGAGCTTGAGGAGCCTTAGAAGTACCTACATATCAATTTTCATATTTTTTAGACTCCGTTTAAGCCCTCAAATTGGCCCTGGAACCTAATTTTTAACTAGGCCGGACACTAGGTCTGGACAGGGCCAAAACCTAGTCAAAAACTATAAAAAGAGCTAGAGAGCTCATTTTTGAGGGTGGATTGTAATTGAAACGAACTTGTAAGAGCATTTTGAAAGTAATCTAAAAGCTCCATTGATTCTCTCTCTTTGTCTTGCCGTGTGTGCACGTGTGTGTGTATGTGTGTGCATGCTTGTGTGCTTCTCACTCACGCACTTGGGCCGCCACTTGCTCGAGGTCTTCATACCATCCTCACGTCTTCCCGGATTGACATTAAAGGAGGTGCTACTCATCATTGAGCTACAACTCTCCTCCACTGAAGCAGAGTACAAAGCAGCTTGTTTTGCTTCTTGTGAGGCAATCTGGTTAAGGAGAATTCTTGCAGATCTAGGCTTTCCATCAAATATGGCGACTGTAATCAAGTGTGATAATCAAAATTGTATGGCCATTGCAAAGAACCCAGTATTTCACGCTCGCACCAAGCATATAGAAGTACAATACCATTATGTTCGTGAGCTAATTGAAGATGAAATTGTGGAGCTAGAATATTGGCCAACAGAGGCAAATTGTGCAGACATATTTACTAAAGCACTTGGAAGAGAGCAGCTCACTAGGCATCTTCAACAGACCAAGACCTACTTGATTTATCATTCAGTCAACATTGAGGGGGGGCATTAGTATATAATCAATGTCTACCCCTCATGATTGTATGCACATTTTGTAAGGCCCCCATTATGAGGAGAAGCCAAGCATGCATTACCCAATTGATGGGAATCCCAACTTGCATGTTGGATGAAGGTCATATTGGACCATGTAAGGTATTGTAAGGAAAGGGAGTTACCAGGGTTCCCAATTGTGGGGTCCGGGGCAGTGGTGAGCAGCCCCGGCTAGGGGTCCAAGGGGGCTAGTCCAGGGGCAGCACCCCCGACACGAAGGTAAAGGGAATATTCTATGGAATATTCCCTATCGGAGTCAGAAATCATTTATATTTGTTAGGTTGGTTCAACCAATCTAAGCCGTGTATTAAGCAGGCAGTGGCCTCCCATGCTCTACCACCCATGTATAGCCATCCACGGAAGGCCACCCATTATCCTATATATACATACTTCTGCACTACCTGAGACATCGAGTTGAGCCAACATACCTCTACCTTGTATCTCCCTATCTAGAGTTGTCTAGATCACCATTTAAGCTCTACCTTGAGAGTGCACGGGTGGACAACACCATCATCTTTGTACTTGCTATTAGTAGAAAATTGTTGAGATTCTCTTATATGTGTTATGATTCTTCTCTACTGCTCCTGTGTCAGATTGTGTAACTATTTGTCTTACATTCAATGCCTTGGCTCTGGTGACAAATTCTGAGAAGGTCTCCCCAGGACCTAGTCTTAAATTTTCTAACTCCTCAAAGATCCTGAATCTAATAAAACCCTAACTTTTTCTCCTTTAAAAGTCAAATATATAATTGGCAAATGTTCTCTTGTTTTTCTTGTTTGTTTCTCACATTTAAATAATTCTCTTATATTCTTGCATTTCCTCATTCTTTCCTTGGTTTCTAGTTGATCTTCCCACCTCATCTTATTCTCCTCCTATTTTTTGTGTTGAGCTTGTTGTAGTCTCCTCCAATCTTCAATAGTCAAAGGTTGGTTATAACTTCGTATTCTACAACCACTTATGAAAATTGGCATGATTCCTCCATCTAAATTTGCCAATTGTACTCCTCCACTATGACTAATTTGATGGATAATATAAGGACAATGTCCTCTTTTTTGCAGTTTTCTATTGTGTTCTTTAAGTGTATATGCTAACACTAAATCTCCCTCCTACAAGTCCTTATCTTTGATGTGAACATCATGATATGCTTTTTTCCTTTTTTTATTTGTATATATACTCATAACTGCTTGTAACCTTGAAGCTCCTAAATTTTCCAATTCCAGCACTCTATTGGATAATTCATGTCGTGTCCATTCTAATTGATTCGCTAGTCTCAAGGTTGGTATTAGAAATTCTAGTGGTAATAAAGCAGTTTGACCATACACCAAATTAAATGGAGTTGTTCCTATTGCAGTCTATAAGCCATAGGACATTATGAAGTTGAAGATCCCAATCTGTTCTTTTTGGATTCACCAATTTTGATATGACTTCGCACAAAATTTTATTCATGCTTTCTGCTAGACCATTGGCTTGAGGATGATAGGGTGCTGATTTTCTATGAATAATCATAAAATAATTAGTCAAATTCTCAATAACTTGATTAAGGAAATGAGAGCCTCTATCACTCATCAACTCAATAGGTAATCCAAATATGGTGTTATGTTTTCATAAATAAATTTAGTAGTTGTTTGAGCATCATTTTTTCTTGTAGCCTTAGCTTCAGCCCATTTGGTGAGATAGTTAGTGGCTAGAATGATATATTCTGCATGAGAACTTCTATTTGGTGGATGTATTGGTCCAATAAAGTCTATTCCCCATTTGCTAAAGGCTCTTGCAAATATCAAAGGTATCAAAGGCATATCATCCTTTCTTACAGGTTGTTTGGCTTTTTGACATATATCACATCTTTTGACAAATGTTTTTGCATTTGGAAAGAGAGTTGGCCACCAAAAATGTTGTCAGGATCTTGCTCACGCGCAAACAGAGATTACGGACACAGAAAACACACAGAGAATAGACGCAACAAGAGACGAGACACAACGCAGTATTGGGTGCAATCTCCCCCCATGCACTCTCTTTCGACAGTCCACAGAGTGCATGTATTTATAGGACTTTTGATTACGTCGAAAAGAGTGGTTACAAGAGGGCGGCTTCAAAAAGCAGGCGTGAAACTAAAAGTTGATAACTTTTACAGAAAGCCATTGCTTTCAATAACAGAAACTGTGGTCTACAACGACCCTTATTCTAACCATTACTTTTCTAACAATAGAACCTTCTACGCAAGTTTATTTACAAAATAAATAATAATTATTCGGATTATTGATGTCCGCCCTTTCACGCCTTGCACGCTCCTCACGAACCTTCGGCTGCTATATCAGAAACATCAAAAACATATTAATACATTAATAATATAACACTTTAGCAATGTATTGTTCAATAATATACAACATGCCTCCCAGTTGACAAGCAACTGACCTCAGTTGATAAAATCATTCAACACTCTAACAATTATAATGCCGTGTTCAACATAGTCCATATTACTGTTACAATCCAACAAGGCATTGGCCAACATATTTCATGTTACAATCCAACAATGCATTGGCTATTTCATATTTCAATCCAACAATCCAACAATGCATTGGCTAACATATTCCATGTTACAATCCAACAATGCATTGACTATTTCATATTTCAATCCAACAATCCAACAATGCATTGGCTAACATATTCCATGTTACAATCCAACAATGCATTGGCCATTCCATATTTCATATTTCAATCCAACAATGCATTGGCTAACATATTCCATGTTACAATCCAACAATGCATTGTTCAACATATTCCATAAGGTATAACATGCCCCTCAGTTGAACAAGAAACTGACCTCAGGTGATAAAATAATAAACATGGATGGCCAGTCACATGTTTCATCACTGATTAAAGAAAATAGGCATGTGCCATGTAAAAATACATGCATGGAAATGTTCATGGAGCTGGTACATTAATGTGTTTGTGTATGATATGCAGAAATTAAATGGTCATAATGAGGTGTTAATTGTGTTTTATGTATCCATTGACATTCTTCAATAGAGTGATTTTTGTACTTAACCAAATAACTAATCGAAATGAATTATCATTAATTTTTTCTATAATGTGAAACGGTCCATAATAGCGTGGTGCAAGTTTAATTTTAGGATGCTGCAAAATATTTTTGAGACGTCTTTTAATGATACGCAACCATACAAAATCATTTTCCTTGAATTCTTTGGCTAATCGTTTAGTGTTGATAGTACGTGTATATCGCTCTTGACTTTTCCTAATGTGCTCGTGAACATCATGAAGTATAGAAACGTGAACTTGAGCAATAGAATCAGCCATTGGAATGTCGGTTTGGGTGAGGGACATGGGAGTGGGAAGCTTTTTACCAAAAACTATTTCAAAAGGTGCACGACCAGTAGTGGTGTGTGAAGTGTTATTGTAAGCAAATTGAAGCAATGGCAACTTGTCATCCCAATTATTAGGATTATCCAATGAATAACAACGCAATAAATCAAGAATAGTACTATTTGTAGCCTCACTCTGTCCATTACTTTCAGGATGAAATGCAGAGCTAAAATCTATTTTAGAACCAAAATGTTGAAATAAGGCAACCCAAAAATGATTACAAAACCTAACATCACGATCAGATAACATTACTTTAGGAAATCCATGATGTGGAAAAATGCATTTAATGAATAATTTTGCAGCTTGAGGTGCAGTCAAAGTTTTTCTACATGGAATGAAATATGCATATTTACTAAACCTATCAACTATTGTCCAAATCATATCATTATGTGATGAAGTGGTAGGAAGACCTGTGATAAAATCCATAGAGATTTGTTCCCATGGTTCATTTGGAATAGGAAGTGGCATTAATAATCCAAATGGTTTACCATGATGACGTTTGATACGCTGACATACAATGCATTGAGAAACATAATGTGCAATGTCTTTTTCCATGTGTGGCCAAAAGAAGAAATCTTTGCAAGCAGAAATGGTGCTTTGTATGCCTCTATGACCCATGTAAGATGGTTCATGCATTTCTTTAATGACAAAATCTTTAAAAGCTTGGGTTATGCACAATCTATGTTGAAAATAGAGAAAACCATTATGAAATGTATAATGTTTCATCAGATAAAGATGCAGCAGTGTTGAAGTCATGCCATGCACGTGAAAAATACAAATCAGATGCATAAGTGGAAACCATTTCTTGAAAAGAATGAATTTGGATGGTAGAAATATTATTCAAAACAACAGAATGCAAAGGAAAACGGCTAAGAGCATCAGCTACGACATTAGCTTTACCTGGCTGATATTGTATCATGGGTTGGAAATTTTGAATGAATGATGCCCATTTAAGATGCCTATCAGAGATTAAGGGCTGACTTAATAAATGCTTAATAGCCTGTTGATCGGTTTTGATTAATACTTCAGAGCCCATAAGATAGTGTTTCCAAATTCGCAAAGCATGCACAACCGCTAACAGTTCTTTATCATACGTACTATAATTCTGTTCTGAGGGTTTAAGCTTTCTACTCTCAAATGCAATGGGATGGTCATTTTGCATCAGAACAGCACCTATTCCTGAACCGCTAGCATCAGTAACAACATGAAAGGGTTGTGAGAAATCAGGTAATTGTAAAACAGGTGCATGTGAAAGTGCATGTTTAAGTTTGTCAAAGGACTGTTGTTGAGTAATTCCCCATGCAAATTTTATTTTCTTTTTCAACAACAAAGTAAGAGGCAATGCTAAATAAGAAAAATTTCGAACAAACTTCCTATAGAAACTAGCCAACCCAAGAAAAGAACAAACATCATTGACTTATTGTGGTGTAGGCCATTCTATGATAACTCTAATCTTTTTCGGATCCACATGCACACCTTCACTTGAAATAATATGTCCTAAATATTCTAGCTTACGCTGAAAGAAATAACTCTTTTCAGGATTAGCATAAAGTGTGTTCTCTCGTAACAAATGAAAAACTGTTTCAAGATCCTTTTCATGTTCACGATCATTCTTACTGTAAACAAGAATGTCATCAAAGAATACAAGAACAAAAGCTTGGTAATCAAGAAAAATATTGTTCATCATTCACGCAAATGTAGCAGGGGCATTAGTAAGTCCAAAGGGCATTACCATAAATTCATAATGGCCATTTTGAGTTCTAAATGCAGTCTTAAAAATATCACTTTGTGTCATACGAATCTGATGGTAACCCGATTTAAGATCAATTTTACTAAAGACACGAGCTCCTCGTAACCTATCTAAGAGATCATCTATTCGAGGAATAGGGTATCTATTCTTGATCGTGATCTTGTTAAGGGCTCTATAATCAATGCACATTTGATAAGTTTTATTCTTCTTCTCTACTAAGAGAACTGGTGCTCCAAATGGGGAAGAACTAGGCCTTATAAGTCCTTTTTGTAGTAGGTCTTTTACTTGATTTTCTATTTCCTTTTGATGTAGTGGGCCATGTCTATAAGGTGCTTTATGAGGAGGAGAACTACCAGGTACTAAGTCTATGCTATGGTCAAAGGATCCTCGAGATGGTGGTAGTTCAGAGGGATATTCAGACATAAAACAATCCTTATAAGTACTCATGAAAGGTTTATATGCATCTGGAAGTGTATGAGTATAATCATTGATGACATTGACAAAAACAATGCATGAGTTGAATCCTTTCCTAAATGCACGCTTTACTTGAGTGTGACTAATCAATGGAAATGGCTGAAAATCATGCCGTGCAGACAAAGTAATGATTTGACCTTTGAAAACAAACTTAAAGGTATGAGTATGGTAGTCAATACGTGGGTTATAATGGTGACGAAAAGGCATACCTAGTATAACATCGTAAGATTGCAAAGGTGCAATTAAAAATGTTCGTGAATCAACATAAGGGCCTATGCTAATCGTAACATCTTGCACTTCTCGTGTTACATTATAACGACTACCTTGAAATGCAGATTTCACGTTATACAAAGAAGGAAACGTTTGTAATTTAAGTTCTTGTACTAATAAATGTGAAATGAAGTCATGTGAACTACCATCGTCATGTAGAATTGTAACCATTTTGTTATTTATTGTACCCTGCATGCAAAGAAGAGAGTGTAGAGAGATATCGTTACCCAAGGTACTTAAATTCTTCTCTAGTGATTCCTCTGTCCAAACAGGAGGAATTTCTTCATTATAGACCTCCATGTTATGCAATCGAGCTGTAGCCTGTTTCACATGAAGAGGTTGCAATCTGCACCTTATTCTTGTATGTCCAAGTTTACCACAATTCCAGCAAGTGATTCGTGGTCGCTTCTGTTGGGCATTCACTACTGAAGTTTGAAGGGTAGGTGGTTTGGTTGGTTGGAGAGATGAAGCAACCGGTGGAATTGAGTAATTGGATTGTGAAGGATGAGGAAAACTAGGGTGAGATGGGGCATTAAAATTACGCTTCATAGGAAATGAAGGTTTAACAGGAAATGGTCGTGGACGTGGTTGTTGTAGACGGAGTGACTTGGTTATGGACTGAAATTCTTTTTCTGCATCATAAGCAAAAGATATAGCCTCGTTGAGGGTTGTAGGTCGGAGGGTGTGAAGCTTCGCTTGGATACCGACCTCCAAACCATCTTCGTATTTCTGCTGCAAGATATCCTCTGATACATCTTCAAGCATTCGTACAAGTAGTAAATTTTGCCAGAACCGCTCTGTGTAGGTAGTAACCGTATCACCCTCCTTCCATGTAAGGGTCGTCCATGTACGTCGAACATGCAAATGGTATTGAGGAGGAAGAAATGAATCCTTCACGTTTTCTTGAAAAGCCTTCCAAGTTTTTGGACGCTCCGTACTGTGCCGCAGGACATTCCACCAGAGTTGTGCTTTACCTACTAGATAGTTAGTGGCAAATTTAACTTTTTCACTTTCAGCATACATTTCATCGGTATAAAAATCATCAAACTGCGACAACCAAGAAAGTACTAAAGGCCCATCCTTTCGGCCATCAAATCGTAGAAACTGGTAGTTTCTATTACCAATCTTTGAATGAGTAACATCAGATTGGGCAGACACAATAGCTTTTACTACTCTCGTAAGGTTGTCTTCCTCAGCTTGGTACTTCTGGCATTGTATAATGTATCTCTCTACATCCTGTTCTTTGGTTGGCTAGTGCACTCCCATTCTAGATAAATTATTTAGAGTTACAATCTTGAAAGCATGAACACATGGATTCCAAAGATGTGCTTTCTGTAAATAATTTCTTTGCTCTTCCTCTAGGGTACAATATTCCAGCATACCAATATGATTTACATGGTATAAATGTCCAGCCAATAATACAAAGTTTCTACTCTGTAATAGCAGATGTGTTTTATTACCAATATTTTTACATGGTCCAATTGTAAGAAGTGGCATTAAAGACATTGCCCACTCAAGGACACTTTCTAATTTGAATAGACAAGCATCTGGCAAGTCATCATTAACTGAAAGAATTTGTTCTTTTGTTTGAATCCTTGATAAATGGTCTGCTCTCAAATGTGTTTTCCCTTTTTTGGCCACAACTTCAAATTCAAATTCCATTAGGAGTAATAACCATCTCACAATTCTTCCAGTATGATAAGGTTTTTTTACCAGATATAATAATGCTTGGTGATCCACAAAAAACTTAAACTTGTTGGCTAACAAATAGTGTCTATATTTTTTTACTTCAAATATCATTCCCAATCCTTCTCTTTTAGTAGTGGTATAGTTAATTTTTGCTTGATTTAATTGCCTATTGGCATAAGCAATAGGGAAATCTAATTTATTTCCTTCAATAGGCTGTCCTAGAACACATCCTAGAGAAAAATTGGAAGCATCTACATGGACATGGAAGATTTGATCCCATTGTGGTGTTTTCAGAATAGGTGATGTCACTAAACAAGTTTTTAAAGTTTCAAAGGCTTCATCACATTCTGGGGTCCATTCAAATTTGGTTATTAGATCATATAATGATTTAACAATATCTACAAACCTATGTACAAATTTCCTATAATAACCACAATGACCCATAAAAGTTTGAAGTTATTTTACATTGGTTGGCTTGGGCAGATCCACTATTACTTTGATTTTTCCTTCATCAATAGAGATCCCATTCTTAGAGACTATGTGTCCTAACATTCTACCTTGTCTGACAAAGAACACACATTTCTCAAGGTTAAGACACACTGTATACATTCTACATTTTTTGAATATATTCTTCAAGTCTTGTATATTATTTTCTCTTTTATATGCAAAAGTACATAGGTCATCTACATAGATTTCCATCATGCTTCTCAAAAAATCTTTGAACACATGACACACTAATCTTTGGAATGTGGCTGGTGCATTGGTTAATCCAAATGGCATAACCCTAAATGCATAAATGCCCCATTCTGTTGCAGAAGCTATTTTGTGTTGATCTTCTATTGCAATAGGGACTTGGTTATATCCTAAAAATCCATCCAAGAAACTATAGACATTTTTGCCAACTACTCTTCCCAATAAGTGATCTATTATTAGCAATGGATAACTATCCCTCATAGTTGCAGCATTAACTTTCTTCAAATTAACACAAACCCTAAGTTTACCATTTTTCTTTGGAACCACCACTATAGGAGAAATCCACTCAGTATAATCAATTTCATAAATGAAATTGGCAACCAACAACTTGTCAATTTCCTCTTTTATCTTTGCAAAGTATTTATCATTGAAGGTGTAGTTTCTTTGCTTACTAGGCTTTGCATATGGAGCAATGGGTATCTTATGTTCACAAATCTTAGGATCTATGCCCTTCAAATCTTTATAACTGTAAGCAAACACATCCCTATATTCCTTAGCTAATTTTATCAAAGCTTCTTCCTCATGTTCTTCCATATCATTTTCTATGACAATGTGTCTATCTTCCGCATCTTCCTTGGTTATTACTATCTTTTTGGTCTATTCTTCATTGTCATAGGACTCACCTTTCTTCTTTTCTCTTCTTGGTTTCATTTTGAAAAGTAGTCTTTCTTCCAGCTCATATTGCTTGAAGTTTGAGGGTACATCAAATTTTTTCTCTTCCATTCTAGATTCCTATTGTTTCACCTTTTTTTGCTTTTTTCGAGAGTCTTGATTCTCACTTCTTTCTTTATGTATATTCTTATATTTTCTTGAGATTTATCTTTGATTACATCATCTGCCTGTATTGCTTCCAAGTAAGTATTTTTCTTGTTGATCATAAGTGTTTGGTCATCTTGGAAATTGTTTTGTTGTGATACATAATCATCTTGACTCCTATATGAAAAATATCATACCCCTCCTCATTTTGGAAGTCTATTCCCACATATTCATAATTGGCTACATCTAATGTAGATAGAATTTGACTCCACCCATATGGTTCAAACTCTTCGTCATTAAACTTCCGGGATATATATCTTTCATCTTCAATCCCTCTCTCCTCCTTATAATCCTTGTTTTTTATCAGAATTCTTCTATAGATTTTATTGCTTATTGCATTACACTTCCATAATGGTGGTTCAATATCACTTTCACTTTCTCCTCCTAACTCCTCACTTCTGTCCTTACTTTGGTGTCTCTTGAACCACTCTTGAGGGGATATATCATAGAATTGTCCATTTTTTAGGTTTACTTTGGTGATTTTCCCTTGACTCTGGAGATACAAGCAATCTTTTCCACAATCTTGTACTATTTGCATTTTTCTCATAAAAGGCCTACCTAGGATAATCGCATAGGATGTCAATTGTGGAAATTCTACTACAGCAAATGTATGTTCTATTTCTATTCCATATATTTTTATTATTACCTTCTCCTAGATCCCTAAAGGTGCCTCAATGTGACCATCTTCCAATTGTAATTTCATTATAATTGGTTGAAGTGTGTTTGCTCCCTAGGTTTCCCAAGTTCTCTTTGTCATAATTGCAACTCCTAATCCACTATCTAAAATTGCATTGGTCTGTTTATCACCAAATTGCATTTTGAGTATGGTGTTCCCTTGCTCCCTTTCATAGTAACCTACATGTTGTAGAGAAAAGAGGCACAAAAGAGGATCGCCAAAATTTTCAAATTAATGGGCACAAATTTTCTTCTTCAAAATTGTAGGAAATTCCCTCGAAACTATGTAAATGCACTAGAGGAGTCCTCTAGATGCATAAGCCCCAAATCCTTGTAACATAACTCTTGTAAAATAGTAGGAAATTAGAGATTAGTCAATAAAGTGTCGGTCTCTTGTGTGAAAGGACCATTTTTAGGGCACATGTATATAAGTCACTTTGTGACTCTTTGTAAAGACTTTTTTGCCATTGTGAAGAAGAAGAGAAAAAATTTCGCTTCTTTCCTACTGATTTTCACCTTCTCCATGATCCTTTGTGTGTGGGTGATGCTTGGAATGTGTGTGTAGGACTGTTGGCTATCCCGTCCCCCCATTTTCGGAGTACTATAGTGTGTGTGTGAGCCACCACGAGGTGCGGAGCGAGTATTGGTGTTTCCAGCCATTCATTGTTTTGATTATCAGCTCAATTGGATCAAATAGAAAAGTTACATGAAACAAGGTTACAAGCGGTAGTTGGGATTTATGTTGCTAAAAGGCGATAGAAGGAATATTTTGATGCTCATATTAAAGATAAAAACTTGAAGGAAGGAGATTTAGTTTTGGTCTATACTTTGAAGCAACATGCAAAGAAACTGCAAAAAAGAGGATATGGCCCATTGACCATCAATCGTATATCTACCAGCGGAGCCATCAGCTTAGCAACCCTAGATGGAGAAGTACTGCCAAACTATATCAGTGGTTGCCGAGTAAAAAAATATTTAGAGCCAATGATAGAAGAGATAATGTCACAAATAATAATGGGTAAAAATAGGTGCCAAGAGGAAGAAAGAATACGAGAAGAAGCTAGACAAGAAGAGCTAGAACGAATCAGGAAACGAAAGGAGTGGATGAGAGAGAGAGAGAGACGAGAGATATCGACAAGGAGAGGAACTCATCCCAATGGCTAACTTTAGAGCCACTGAAAACTTAGGACAGCAAATACAACAACCTTATTTGAACTTGGGTGTTGGAACAGAAGAATACCACTTAGTAGACGCTCTCATTGACACAGGAGCCGCCATAAGCTATATCAAATTTTCACTGACCGAGAAACTCAAGGAAGAATTACGTCCATCTAAAAGCACAACTGATGGGAATAGGAGGAAAAGTTACTCAATGTATAGGCGAGATTACCTTACCTCTACATCTCGAAGACAACACGATGGAACAAAAACTCTTAGTATGTCATGATCAGGACTTATTAGAAGAGCTCGTGTTAGGTCAAGATTGGATATATGAATATGAAGTGACTATTTAATTGGCCCTAGGATACATCTCGGCCAAGATAGGACATCGTGAGGTATTCAGCATGTTAGACGAACGACCGGTCAAAGCCAAATGTATAAACCCGAGAGATCACTCAAACGAGCATGATGATGAATGTATGTTCAATCACACTATGGAAACCCCACCATCAAGTACTTCATGTGAGAATGCACCAAATCTCGCTTTCACACAATCTCCTAGCCTAGTAAATCACCATATTAGTGTCTTATCCAATAAAAGCCTCAGTGAGGAACCAAGCACAAGAGAGACTAGTCAGCAAGACTATCAAAAACCTGCACACATTAGAATACACCCCATTCCTTACACTAGACAGGCTTGGATCAGAAAAGATCAAGTGACGGCATATCTTCAACAACAGAACCACTATCGACATTGGGAACAACAATGGAATAAGAATGCAAGTCATGTTGGACACCCAGGTCCACAAAGGATTGCTAGAGTATGGATCCCGAAGAAGGTGATAGCCGCCCAGCCGACCCGAACACAAATATGGATTCCCAAGTCGTGTGCCCAAGTGACAATCATCAAAAAGGACAAGTCAAGACACAAGGAGAATCAGTATGATCAGTGTGAACTAAAGGCAAAACAACAAAAGACAAACAACTATAGGACAGAGCAGGAGCCTAGATATGCAATAAAAATCATTCAAAAATTCAAAAGGCTGACGAAGCAAAAGTACAACGTGAGAAGCACTACATTTATCAAGGATGTTGGAGATACAGTCTGTCCCAATGGAGTAAAGCAGATTTGGATGCCTACAGGCAAAACAATCTGTACACATCGATCAAATAATTCGGGTTGCACACATTTGGAGTCACAAGAATCCAAAGTATGCATAATGGGGCCACATTACAAGGCCAAGCATTCGACACATTCTTCTTCAACTTCAGGATAGTGAAGCACAATTCCCTCTTGGGAAATAGGAGAGCACTTATAAAATAATCCAAAAGAAAATAACTAATGACTCAATAACCGCTTCGGCTATGAACTAACATTTCTGTTTTCTTTCAGACAATATATATATATATATATATATATATATATATATATATATATATATATATATATATATATATATATATATATATATATATATATATATATGAAAAAAATCCCAGGTATTACCTTTCTCACACCATGGGGAAGGGACGACACAATTCACTCAGACAGTTGCCAAATTTATGAAGGATAAGTGAAGGATGAGTCTTGATACCAGCTTGCCACTGATTACTGGTATGTATTGAGTGCAGATGGCATCCTCTAATTCTAAGGCTACGCAAGAGGAAGAGATCCTTCTTCTTCCCTTGGAATCAATTACGAAGACAAGAGGTCATTGGTTTCTTGATGATCAACCAGTGTCAGAGCTTCTTTTCATGGCCACCATTAAAATTATGGATAGAGACCACTACTTTCTGATTATGTCTCAAGATTTCCAGACTATCATACAAGGATTACCACGCATGACAGATGTATGGACAAGGGCTGGCATTGATGCATTCCTACGACTTCCAATATATCTTCCAGATTTCCAGAGATGCACACAAGTTATGAATACACTACAGTCTGCATCAGATAAGCCATCAGTCCTGGAAGCAAGAGTGCTTGACAAAGTGGGTACATGGAAAACAATTCGATTCACTCATGAAGTAATCAATAGAGCTTTTGGATGGAGCCAAGATGGCCTCACTAATGTCAAAGATGAATGTCATGACCCAAAAAAGAGAACCTTTTTAGAAATCAACAGAACGGATATTGAGACTCGGTTCGATTGGTACACCAACATTTTTGTTTTCCTAGCATGCATAGATATACAACACCTCAGAAAATCGTAGTGCAATTACTTTCCCATGCAATGAGGCAAGTTGGAAATAAAGTAAATATGACTCCATATATTCAAGACCGCCTGTTTGAAGCTAAGAAAAAGTGGGGTCAGAAAAAAATTTTGAATGGTAGTTCGGCATTGACCTTGCTAATTTATGAGGCACTTGAGATGAAGGAGTGCTTATGCTTGATGCCAACTTCAACCGAAATCGCAAAATATGTTAAGTCAGCAACGGTTCCAAAGAAAAAGAAAACAGTCGTCTCCATCGAAGAAGTGGGAACCAGTTCAAAGAAATCCATGAGAGGGACTAAACGCATTAGAGAGGAAGAAGCTCAAGAGACACCACAATCAAAGAGGACCCATACATTGCCAAAGATTCCTTTGACACAGCAGCCAATCACAAAAAGGGACCTCTTCGCAGCTCTAGAAGAGACACATATGTATATGCAGGGCCAAGTGAACTTGAATGTTCAAGGTCATCAATACAGATAGGCAAGCCAAGGAAAGCAGCAAAAGAATAAAGAACATACCCCAAAACAAACCTCAAGATATAAAGAACTGGGATTAGAAGACTCGAGCTCTAATGAGGAATCGAGCCCTGAGAAAGACACATTAGACATTGACATCAGAACAGAAACAAACAATGAGGAATGGACGGAGATAAATTAGGTCGAGGTCACACCTGACAATCAACACTCACAGGCAAGGAACCAAGAAGCATCCACTGCAACAGTACACATTATTCAATTGAACAATCTGTCCAAAATCAGCATCAAGGAAGCTCCAATCACAAATAAAGATTGAGTGCCACCTGTCAAAGAGGAAATACAAATACACATGGACAAAGAAGGGGATGTACCACAAAAAAGGGAGCAAATTGTCATTGAAGTCCCTGATGATACACCACAAGGCAAAATTGACCACAGGGAGGTTGAGACACGGATACAACTCCATATTCGGTAGCCCCATGATACTACATTACATGTGGCACAGGGGAAAGATGTTACCACGGGTGAAGAACCTAGTGTCCCTACCACATGGTTAAATGTTGATGTTACTCAATTGAAACCCGTCGTCAAGCAGATGATACAAACGGCCATGGATACGCAACAACAAATGATGGAAACAGATGCAGATTACGACAAGGCCATGCGAGAAAAGAATCACTTTCACGTAATGAGTGAGCAATTGTCCCCACAGCTGGTTCATGCCCAACAAGATGTTTCAGCAAAAGAAACAGAACTACTTGAAGTCAAAGGACAATGCACTACATTAATGACGCAGAATCATCAGCTCCAGGCACAACTGACGGACTTACAAAGAAAGCATGAAGCTAGTGAAGCAGACAAAGAGAGAATGAAAGCGAGGAGTAATCTGCAAGAAACTCAGCTAAAAGTATATATGGAGGAAAACGATAATCTACGCAACAAAAATAAAGAGCTGATGAAAACACTACTTTATGATCAACCTGTCAAAAAACAAGAGCCCACAGCAATTGACCAAAAAAAATTAAATGACCAAATAGCAAAATATGATGATTTACTCAAACAGGAACATGCTCTCAAACAAGAATGGGAAAGGAGGTACATTAACGAAACCCATGAGCTCAAGAAACAACTGAACACTGCCAACGCAAAACTTGCAGTAAGCTACAGTGAAAATATGGATTAGGTAGCAGAGATAGGTAATGAGCTACTTGCGGCAAAGGATGCACTCCGGGAAGCTTTGCAAGAAATTAAAGAGAAGACTGATCGTCTTGCACAATTAGAAACTAAAGTAGAACAAAAAGTATCCATCGGGACATCAGTAGAGCCAGGACTAGAGAATCCTACTGACGAGGTAGAGGTACATCCTCTATCTCCCCCGATCTATAATTCTCCAATAAAAGAGCAGATGGCGGAACCATGTGATGATCATCCCATGCCATATACTGCAGAAATAGGTAAGAAGGAACGGGCACTATTGGTGTCCCAATTGACTGAAAATTTTGAAAATGAAGTGTTCAAAGTTATGAAAGAGGCCAAAATCAAAGGGAAAGATCTAGATGCGATCATGAAGCCTTTCAACATTCCTTATGGACTCTTAAAAGAGAAAACAAGGCAATACATCAACAAGATCACACAGAAGGATCCAGATGAGCAGCTGTACTTCAAAGATAATACATTCAATTACACTCAAGAAGAATTTGAAGATGCACAACCTGTATGGAGAAGAAAATTTTTAGAGAAAAATCCTACTTTGCGGGTGCACTGGCAAGCAACACCGTATTTATTACATGTAAATCCTTCATTTTACCCAACACCACGTCGTAGAGAAACAAGAGAATTTTTGGATATGCAAAAGAATGGTGTGCTCAATAAACAGTGGCTGAATTATCCGCTACTTCCAAGTCCACCTCATAATTATTTATCGACGGAGGATTACATGGTAAAAACCATTGAATTTGGCTGCATTGTTATGCAACAATCCCCGATTTAACTATCAAAATGACGAATAAAATCCTCAGCATGATACTTATAGTGTTGAAGGTGTTCAAGCACGCGGCTTATACGTTTTTAAATTTCATTGGTATTAATCAAGGCACAGATATCCTCATTTTTTATCTGTTTGTTATGCCCAGTCGACCCACAATAATGGCATATTATTCTAAGCTGATGTTTTTACCAAGTACATATATGCAAACCTTCGAGGAAGCCTTTTTCATAGGGTTTTTTGAAATTGATTCAGAAATTTTCTTAAAGATGTCGTCCAACTTGAATGCCATATTAGTGGCATATGAATTAAGCTTCTTCGCTGATCACATACAACCACCACATGACGGTGTGAAAGCAAAACAATGGAAGCAACTTATGATATGTGAAGCTAAATCTGCTAAATGAGACAGAGCAAAAAGTTTACAGAACATACTCTCGTCGACTTCCAAAGCCTCTCGGGGATGACAGAGTTCAGGAGGGGGGCAGTGTTGAGGGAGAGTCCAACAAAAAGAAGAAAAGAAGAAGACAAAGAAAGAAGCTTCACTAAAAAGATTATATCTAAAGATATATCTCTGCAAGAAGCCCCACAGGGGCACGCAACACCCGTCTCTGCACAAAGCCCCATAGGGGCACACATCAAGGAACAGCACGTAGAAGGGAAGGACGAACCAGGGCCAGGAAGTATCCATGAAGAAGTGCAAGAAGATATCCGACGGTTTCAGAACCCTAAGAAAGTGCTTCAACCTCTTGATCTTCGGAAGGTCCAGATTGAAGGCTGAAGAACCACACCTTCATACCTTCCACTGGTGGCATGCGTGGCGGCCCGACTTAACACAGCAACCCAGATTTAAAGATGTTATTAGTGAGCTAGACTACAAATCTCAGGTAGTCCATCTCCACGGGTTGCAGGCAGTGGAAAGAAGTAAACGAGCTACAGACAAGAAGTGAAGCCTGTCAAGGGACGCCAGAGACAAAGAGGGGGAGAGTGTTGCAGAGTTAAGAAGAACACAAGGCAGAGAAAAAGACGGACCCCAAAATTTTTCCGTTTTGGACACTATTTTTTTTGTATCATAGCCATTTTGTGACATATTTTCCGATGTAAATGCACTAGAGGAGTCCTCTAGATGCATACCCTTGGAGATTAGTAGCTTACCCATGTAAATTAGTAGGAAATTAACCTTTTAGTGAATAAAGTGACGGTCTCTTGTGTGAAAGGACCATTTTTAGGGCACTTGTATATAAGTCAATTTGTGACTCTTTGTAAAGACTTTTTGCCATTGTGAGAATCAAGAGCACAGAATTTCGAATTTGTGTCTTCTCCTCACTGTATCATCTTCCTTGTGAGCTTGTGTGCATGTGTGATGCTTGAAAAGAGTGTTTGGAAGTGTTGTCTATCCATGAAAGTGCTTGTTTGCTGTTGTTAAGGTGTGTGTGAAGTGGAGGAAGTGCTGAAGTGTAGGAAGGTCATTCCTGCGACTCAGTATTTTGCTCATAAGTTGAAGCAGAAGTGTTAGAATGAGATTCCCATTGGCTGCGTCTTCTCGAGAGCTTCGAAACGAACCCGCTATTTGCTATATGTGGAGTTCAGAGCTGAGAGAAAAGCTCAATTTACTGTTGGCTGCTGCTCCAAGTATTGTGACATCTCAACAAATCCTTGAACCTTGTTTGGAATAGACTTAGACTTATTTGCACTCTTTGGGAAGCTCATTTGCATTGATCATCATTTGAATGCATGTCTTCATACACTCGGCTAGGTTTTGATACTCCTCGGATTGATAAATAAAGCATGAATCCCCACTATATGCACTTGAGGGGGATCGAGGTATAGTCTCTTTCTCCACAAGTCCCTAAGTTGGTACTTAGGTACACACAACCATTACTCACAACCGCAATCTGAAAAACAAAGAATTCTTCGTGTGGGCCTTCCCAAATCATTAGTAGCAGCCCCAAAGACACAGCAATCCATATGGATTCCAAAGAAGGTACGATAATCAGCTACTCAAGATCTAAGGAAACTTGGTGAGATATCATATCTACAGCATGAAGCAAAGAAGTTTTTAAAGAACCACCAAGAGTATCGAAGGAACACAACAACTACAAATCAGATCACACCTAGAAAGGCAACAAGGACCAGAAATCAAGGAATGCAACAGAACCGAATACCTCAAGCACCAACTACAAAATGGATATGGAGACCAAAAAGGCAACAAGGACAAGAACAACCTACTCAACAAGATTCCACTTACACTCATAAAGAGTCCAATGCACCTAGAGTATGCATGTCAGGGCCACATTACAAGGCCATGCATTTGGCACATTATCTTTTCAACAAAACTAGTGGTGCACATTTCCATCATTGGAATAGGTCTTATATTCTACTTCCATAGGAATGAACCGATAGTGTAAATAAATAAATGCTTCGACTAGCACTAACTGTTGTTTTCTTTCAGGAGTCAAAATCAAAAGAAGTGTGGTAAAAGACCTTACTTACTTAAGCAAGGGGGAATGGAGTGACGACAGAAATGACATATCACTAAGCCACACATAACACATGATTTTTTCTCCACTAGAAGTTGATTCTCTCTTTATTACAAATGCAGATGGCTTCTGAGGATTCCGAAGCAATGATTCAAGAAGAAGTGTTGGAGTTTCCATTACAAAGCGTGACCAAAGCCAAAGGTTGTTGGTTTCAAGAGGACCAACCTGTTGGATATTATCTTTTCTTAGTGACAATAAAGATTATGGACACCGACCATCAATTTTTGGTCATGTCCCAAGATTTCAAAGTCATACATCAACTCCCATCGATTATTCTCGATGATAAAAGAATTGATCAGATCTCAGCCTACAGTGTAAAGTTTTGCAGAAATAAGCATCCAAAATTTAAGTTGGAAGGTAAGCAACTGATATCTAAAAGTATTTGATGAAACGAGTCCTAGTTTGTGAGAACTATGCATTTAAATTTACATATGTAAAAGTCACTTGTAGAGAAAGCCTGTTTCAGACATAGGTTTACTTATTGATGTAAATCTGAAGTTTTGTGAGGTCTTTTGAAGAATTTTCACTTGGAATAGCTGTGAAAATATTAGAAGAGTATTATGTCAAAGTTTCATAAGAAACTTTAAACATTTCATAAGTCAATGAATGCATTTTGTGAAGCAGACTTTTCTGAGTATGGTCATAGTTCACAAAAATGTTGATAGCTCATAAATTGGCAAAAGTTTTCCAAAATTGAAGAAGTTTATAAATTATACTTGATATAGAGGTGTTCTAAATTTGCATATAACTTGTCTTTTGGAGATTAATCATCTCCATCAGTGGTATCAAAGCCAATTTGATCAAAGTTGAAGGAAAGGAAGGCCCCGACTACTGCAAACATACAAAATTCAACATTTGAAGATTTAAAAGAACAAAGTGTGAAGGAAAAGCTAAAGGAAGACACACTGTGAAGCAAAAGGTACATCTATTACTTATAAGGTTGAAAATTTGTTAGTATAGGTGAAGAAAGAATGGGAGATAGTCTCCAAATTGAGAAGTTGGATAGAGATAACTATCCAGGTTGGTCTACGAGGATGGAAGCTCATCTTATGAGCAAAGATATGATAGGATATATTATAGGAGAAGAAGAAAAGCGAGAATTCAAAGATCTTAGTGCTCCCATTAGGGAGGAACTTGCAGACTTAAAGGTTTGGATGAATAAGGATGTTCAAACAAGGAGCATTACCTATATGGTAGTGAATATTATTTGCTTCCTCACATTAGAGGACTTGAAAGTACAAGTGATATAGAATGCTTTGGAGGAGCATTTTCAGAATACAACAAAATCAAGACAAGCATCACTATGGGCTGAATTCAACACATTCAAGAAGAAGGCCTCACAATCAATATCTGATTATGTGACAAAGATGGCATTAGTGATTCTTCAGGTGCAATTGATGAAGACATTGAAGAAGATAAATTGGTAAGACCAATTCTCATAGTTCTAAGAGGATATGAGAAGTGGAAGCCTTTCATCTTGTGAACTGAACTTTCATTAGACCATTTCACTCCTGATTTGAATCAATTGTCAAGACATATGCTAACTTTTGAGCATGATATCAAAGGAGATGTTGATAAGAGTGAAGGTCAAGCAATGTATTCCAAGGATAAGAAGAAGCCTAGCAAAGGAAAGCAACAATCAGTTGAAGATGAAGGTACTCCAAGTCAAGCAAACTTCCTAAGAGGAAGAGGAAGTGGTAGAAGTAGAGGAAGAGGCAAAAACAACAAGGATAATGTCAAAGCTTGTTGGATATGTGGTAAGACTAATCATCTAGCTCATGAATGTTGGCATAACAATCAAAGTGTTAGTAGCTTTGATCAGAGTTATAATCAAAGAGGCAGAGGTGGAAGAAATCAGAGAGGAAGTTTCAAAGGTAGAGGTAGTAGAGGCTTCTTTGGAAGAAATGGTGGAAGAAACTTTCAAGGTCAGTCCTACAACAATACCTACTACAATTATGCATCCGATCAGAAGGAGGACTCAACGCTAATTATGAATGCAACATGTGAAGTTACAAGTGAAGATCAAAGAGTGTTTTACATTGATTTAGGATGCAACAATCATCTAAGTGATAACATTGCTTTAATGACTAATTTGGAGAATAAAGTGGTTAATCATATAGTTCAAATAGGTGACAATACAAAGCACAAGGTGAAGTCTATTGGATCAGTAAAGGCCAAAGATGGAATCACTCTTTTTAGTAAGGTTTTGTATGTTCCCACAATCCCAAAGAATTTGATTAGTGTAGGACAAATTGTGGAAAAAGGATATGAGGTGAGGTTCACTAATGATGGAGTTTATGTTGAAGACCCTAATCAAGGGTATAAGCAAATTGTTATAGGAAAGAAATAAGGAAGGCTTTTCACATTGAAGGTACAAGGTAATGTTGGACATGCCTTGTTCACATATGGAGAGCAAAAGATATCTGAGTTGGATCTTTGGCACAAAAGGCTTGGACACTTCAATGAAAGAGTTATCAAAGAGATGATTAATAATGGTTCAATACTTGGATTACCTAATGTTTCACGTCAACATATGACATACAGATGTGAAGCATCTCAATTAGGTAAGGCTCATAAGCATCCATATAACAAACAAGGTTTCATGTATTCAGAAAGACTTGAATTGGTACATACAGATGTGCGGGGTCCTTCAAAGGACTTTAGCATAAATGGTTCGAGATATTATGTCATTTATGTTGATGATGCTACCAAGTGGATCACTATTTATGTTATCAAAGATAAGTCATAAGTATTTAGCACATTTAAACATTATCATGTATATGAAGAAAGAGTTACACGACAAAAATTGAAGAGATTGAGGTCAGATGGAGGGGGAGAGTATTTCTCAAATGAATTCAATGATTATTTGTGGAATGCACGTATAAAGAGAGAAGTCACTTGTAGGTACTCTCCTCAACAAAATGGTGTAGCAGAAAGGAGAAATAGAACTATTGTTGATTTTTCAAGATCAATGATGAAAGAGAAGAATTTCCCTAATTATTTGTGGGTTGAGGCTGTAAATACAACCACATACTTGGTTAATAGGCTACCATGTAAAGTTTTGTAGGGTATGACACCATATGAAGCTTGGTGGGGTAAGAGACCTACATTAGATCATTGCAAACTATTTGGTTGTTTAGCCTATGCTTATGTTCCTTCTCAATTAAGGCATAAATTGGAACCAAAGGCTGAAAAATATGTGTTCATTGGTTATGATGATAAGAAAATGGGATACAGGTTGTGGAGTCCATCCACAAAGCAATTTCTTGTGTCAAAGGATGTTACATTTGATGAGCAAGGTACTTGGTATATAGGTAGAAATAGTGATTATGTAGGTCTTGAAGAAGCATTGAGTCAAAACAAGGGTAAATCAAGGATTCAAATATTTGATGAAGAAGAGAATGTTGAAGGTCAAATTAATGATGAAGACATGCCAAGGTTTGATCCAGAATAGGATGGACCAAAAACTTCAAGAAGTGGAGAACTCATAAGATCATCAAGGAACAAAAAAGAAACCCATAAGGTATAGTTATGTTCTTGACTACTAAAGATTATGCTTACATGATAAAGACAGATGAAGATCCTTCTACATATGATGAGGCAAAAGGAAAGGAGAATTGGGAGAAAGCTATGAAGGAAGAATATGATGCATTCATTGAGAATGAGACGTGGACTTAATGCCAAAACCAAGTAATCAAAAAGTGATAGGATGTAAATGGGTTTACAAAACAAAAAGGTATGTAGATGGGAGTGCATTAGGGGAAAAAATGAGCCCTACATGGGCCTTTTAGATTAAGGAGTGTTTAGTGATGGACCAGTGAGAAGAGGGTGGTGGACACAGTCTAGTCCCTTAATCACATAGGCTAGACATAGGGTTCCCTTGTTTTTGTGTGGTCAAAAAGGGAAAACCCACCTTGAACTCGTGGTTTTAGTCATTTGAATGGTTTTGAAAGGCTTCCAAATCAACTAGAGCCCTTGGATTGGTTTAAAGATCCAATGATTGAGGTTGCATGACAAAAGTCAAGGCTACATTGCATTTGGACCCTTGCATTTGCTTGAAATCTAATGGTTGTGATGAAGAGAGCATCCAAAAATGTGTCTTTCAATATCCATCATTGGATCTAGCATAAGATCTAATGGCTTTGGTTGAATCCCACTTTTTTTAGGCACCTTTGCTTGTAGTCATTGGATCCATTCTTGATCTAAGGGTTGGAAAGGTTGATCATGATGAGGAAGGCACCTTTTAATATGCTCCATCAGATGCAAAACTCATCGGACGGCCCAAAACATGCAGAGAATTTAGCTCAGCCCCAATTGCGGATCTACGTCCCATTTTGGCTTCATCTAATGGTCCAAAACAGCCACAAGATAGAGCTCAGACCCAAACATAGTAATTCATCCGATTAGCCTTGATCTAAGGGCTAGGAACTTTGCAGAGATTGTGCATAAGAGTCCCCACACCTAAGATATGTCAGAAATCCTCTCTCTCTCTCCTATTCCTTACATCTTAATCTTGGCCATTCATTTCAAGAATCCAAAGGCTAGAAATTATTCCCTTCCCCAATGATAATAAATTAGTGTGAGAAATACTATTTTATTTGAGAATACTACTAGTGGTTTCATGTGGCCCCTTAATCTCATTGATTTAGCTTTTTAATCCCTAAAAATTAGGAATCCTTACAAGGCCCATGCAAGGTTCATTTTTTCCTCTAATGGTGTCTAGGTACAAAGCTAGACTTGTTGTAAAAGGGTATGCACAGACATATGGTGTGGAATATGGTGAAACCTATAATCCTGTTGCAAAGATGACAACCATAAGAACTCTTATAGCCATTGCTACATGCAAAAGTTGGAAATTATCTCAATTTGATGTGAAGAATGCAATTTTAAATGGTTATATTTCAGATCAAGTTTACATGGAACAACCAGATGGTTTTAAAAATCAATTTTATCCAGATCATGTGTGTAATCTCAAGAGAGCTTTGTATGGCTTGAAGCATGCCCCAAGGGCATGGAATTATAGGCTTGTGAAGTTCTTGAAGGAACTTGGTTTCCAAGCATCAAAGGCAAATAGTAGCTTGCTAGTCAAAGCAAGTGAAGATGGGTTTATCTATGTTTGTATTTATGTTGATGACATAATACTTACAGGTACAGATGACAAAGGCATACAAATACTTAAGAAGTAGATGGAGAAAGAATTCAAGATCAATGACTTGGGAAATTTGTGATATTTATTGGGAATGGAGATTTCATATACTCAACATGGAGTATATGTAACTCAAGAAAGGTATTTGAAGAATTCACTAATCAAATTTAAAGTGGAAGATTGCAGGATAGCCCCAACTCCAATGGAAGTGAATCACCAATTGAGTAGATATGGAGGAGAAGATTTCAAAGACATGAAGCTTTATCAGAGTTTGGTGGGTAGCTTGATTTATGCTACATTAACAAGGCCTGATTTGTCTTATGCAGTTGGAGTTCTATCTCAATTCATGCATTGTCCTAAGAAGGAACATTGGATTGCAGGTCAAAGGGTGTCGAGATATATCAAGGGCACACTTAAAGAAGGTTTGTATTATGGGTTTACTTCAGATACAAGGATCAAGATATATAGCGATGCAGATTGGGCAGGCAACTTTGATGATAGAAGATGAACACATGGGTACTTGTGTTATGTGGGAGATAAGTTAATTTCATGGTGTTCTAAGAAGCAACATACAGTTGCTTTGTTATCTACAGAAGCAGAGTACAAAGGTATGGTAGAAGTTGCAAAGGAAGCCATATGGTTAAAAACTCTTATGAAGAGTTTTGATATCATCTAGAGTACTCCTATCATTTGTGGAGATAACATGAGTTCTTTGTATTTGGCAGCCAACCCTGTGTTTCATGCCAGGACCAAACATATTGAGATTCAATATTATTTCTTAAGAGAGAAGGTTGTTGATAAAGATAGTAATCATGCATACTCCCACAAAAGATCAACTTGCAGATATGTTAACAGAGAGCTTAGATGGACCAAAATTGCAGAGGTTTAAAGATATGGTAGGAATAAAGAAGGTGCACTTAATCACAATTGATGATTGAGGGGGAATTGTTGGAGCAAGATAGTCAACAATTGATGATTACATGAATTTTAGGAATGAAGACTTGAAGTAAAGATCAAAGCCTAAAGCATGAAGTGAAGTGGAAGTTCAGGAAGAGATGTTCTATATACACAGGTGCAATAGTTTTGTAAATACTTCAAAATACTTTGATGTAATGACGAATCTACACTCATCTTAAGAGAAGAATTTACATAAAAGAGAACTTAAAACAAACAAGTAATGGTAAAAAGAACCTTGCAACACAATTGTACTTGGGTATTGGGAAAATAGTTGAATCACATGAACCTTAGGTCTAGTAGACACTTAGGAAGAGATAGACAAAGCATCAAATCATCTGCGGCTAGTGCCAATCACATAGCTAGATCATGGGCTCAACAATTAAGTGACTATCCTTACAAATCATGCTCAGAGAAAAGTGATTTGGAGATGTCATTTAGCAAGGATAGACCCACAAGTAGTTTAGGGATAGCATACTTATAAGCACTTGAAGTCCCTACAAGACTCAGAAACCCAAATCAACCCTTTGGAATTGAACAACTAGTGGTCAAATTGGAAGAGGGATCCTACATTGATAAGCAAGGAACCATGTATGTGGTAACCAAATTGAACGATAGGACTGATGAGTTTGGAACTACCATCCCTGAGTCGGAATTAGGAGACTTGGATAAGGAGAACCCAAGCAGAGAACCTAGAACTACTCAAGGTAAGTCGATTCTATCAAGAATAATTACACTCCACGAGACAATAAAAGCATAGAGCTCTTCTTGAATAGAGAAACAAATGAAGCATTCTAGAGATTCAAGCTAGATAAACCTATTGAAGTGGACAGAGTAACCATTTACAAATTTAAGAATGCTGATGTCCCAGGGAAAGTTGTCTAATTAGAGAACTCTTCTAAGAGGATGTTTATGGTTATGGAACATGGTAGAAACACCTATACTTGGAAGGATGAGTTGATTTTCCCCCTTCTTAGGTCTAATGATTCCCATGGTCAGCTTGGAGTGGGATACTCTCATGTTTCAAGTAGTCATAAAGAGAAAACTCGAGAGCGACCAGAAGTGTGTTTTGCACATACAACTATAAGAGAAAGAGATCAAGATTAGATATTGACAAGGCTGATCAAGAAAGACCTAGAGGACATTGGCACCATCAATGAGGCATGGATAATTTTCCCTTGCCTAGACCTAGAGAATTCCCTAGAATATTGAGACCAACCCAGCTGGTGAAATCCATGAAGAATTACTTTGATGGCACACACGAGATCCTTATGATCATGTCACTGAATTCAAGAAAGTATTGAGAGCAGAATAGGTTGATGACATGTTCAATCAATACTAGGTTTTTGGGATTACATTGAAAAATACAATCCTAACATGGTTTCAACCATTGTATCAAGAGATTATTTTGGATGCATCACTCATTTCTACATTGTTGAAAGGATTATCGAAATCTTTTCAAAGCTTTTCTACTATACTCCGTTTGGTTGCAAAAGGGAATCCTAATATGTATGCATTTGATGAGTTTGTGTCTCTTCTTTTGCAAGGAGAGAAGTCTAGAGTGAATAGGAGTGGTTTGATTGAGGGAACGCAAGCACTTGCTATCTCACAAAAGAGGGAAAGCAAGTATGGTTCAACTTTAGGTTCTTCTAAACCAAAGCCTGAACCTTCCTCTTCCACTCATTCCTCTAATGATAGTGATTTGCAAAAGAAGAAGAGATGCAAATATTGCCGAAAGGCTGATCATACTATTGATGAGTGTAGAAATCTTGCTAAATGCAATGAAAAGAAGAAGGAATCCCGCATGTCTATTGCTGAAAATTCAACAAATGCAAATAATGAGGAAGCCAACATGGCTCAAGATTTTTGGGCATGTGTTGTTACATGTCATTATGATGCATCTTTGCATTGTAAATGTATGGTTCTAAGTGAGACTGATTCGGATTGGTTCTTTGATAGTGGTGCTTCAAAGCACATAACATCATCCAAAAGATTTTTTGCATCTTTGAAAGATGCACCCAAAGGAGGACATGTGGTGTGTTCCAACAATGCCTCTTATCCTATCATTGGAGTAGGAGAAACTGAGCTTACAACTACAAATGGAGGTGTGATTATCTTGAAAAATGCATTGTATGTACCCGGTATAAAGAAGAACTTAATTTCAGTTCCATTGATTCCCAAAGTTGGACTTCATGTACACTTTGTTGATGATAAGTGTATGGTTCATGATTTCAGCAATGGTGGTGTTATCGTGATGTTGGGTACATTATGTAATGGTTTGTATCAGATGGATACATACAAGAAGGCTTCCTCGAATACCTTGGTTGCTCATACTTCTTCCATGGTTGAAATGGAGCTTTAGCATGCTCGTTTTGGTCACTTGAACTTCAATAGTTTGCTTTACTTGCAAAAGAAGGACATGGTTATTGGTTTGCCAACACTTGAGTCCATTGAAAAGCATGCACGTGAAGGTTGCATTCTTGAAAAAATGCATCGTGCTTCTTTTCCAAAAGATAGTCATACACACACTACAAGAAAATTGCAGCTTGTTCATAGTGATGTATGTGGTCCCGTCAAGACTCCATCTTTTGTGAAGAATGTATATTTTGTTACCGTCATTGATGATGCTACTTGCCATACATGGGTGTATCCTATGAAAGCAAAGAATGAGGTATTTTCTTGCTTCAAAACATTTAAACCTATGGCTGAAAATTTTTCTTCACTTTTCCCATCGAGGTTGGAAGGTACATCAGTTGGACATAAAAATGCCTTTTTTGAATGGTGATTTGCAAGAAGAGGTTTATGTGAAGCTACCTCTTGGATTTGCTATGAAAGGGAAAGAGCATATGGTTTGTCGCTTGCATAAAGCCTTGTATGGTCTCAAGTAAGCTCCATGTGCATGGTATGACAAAATCCATAACATTAGGGGAAAAAGTGAACCCTGCATGGGCCTTGTAAGGATCCCTAATTTTTAGGGATTAAAACTAATCATGCTTAGGATTCATGAAGAAAATAAAACCACTAGTGGTTTTCAATATAAAAATAATTTTTCTAAAGAGCTACAGTTGAGTGATCAGTCAAGATGGGTTCGTGGGTATCTTGAGCCGTTCGATTTTCTTCATGAATGCATGCGATTAAACAACGTGTGCCTGGCAGAAAACGACAAAATAGGGTTCTTAGTGTTTTTGGTCCGACGGCGATGGAGAGCCGTTAGATGCTCATCGCGAATGGTCAAGATTGACTGGCAAGAAAAGACAAAATAGTAGAGTCACAGTAGAGAGAGAAGGTCAAATATGCAGTCTATCACAACCCTTCATTGTCCAAGATCTAATGGTGTTCCACATTTCATGCTGATATAAAAATGTCGAGTGCTTCGTGGCCATCCGATGAGTGGAAGATCGAACGGACCGGCGGATTTCAAGCTGAGCGCCGTCCGCGGTAGATTCAGAAGCGTCGGATGTCTGGAAGATCGCACGGATCTCCATTCTTCTAGCTGATCCCTACTGCGCTCCTATTTGCAGCCGTTGGATGAAATATACATCCAAGAGCTCAAAGGAAAAGACACTTTTGGATGACTTGAGATGGTCCACAGCCCTCAGATTTCTCATTAATCCGACGGCCTATAGTTGCTCGCGCCTTGACTTTTGCATAATCATACTATCCATTGGATCTTTTGGACCATCCAATGGCCAAGATTCAAATCTTTGAAATCTCAAACTACTCATCTCATCAAAACCACGAATTATAGTGGTTTTAGAGCCTTTGACTAGCACAAACCAAGGGAAGACTAGGCCTAGTCTAGTAAATTGAGGGACTAGACTGTGGCCACCACCCTCCTCTCATTGGTCCATCCTTAATCACTCCTTAATCTAAAAGGCCCATGCAGGGTTCATTTTTTCCCCTAATGAGCACTTGATTGCTCTTGGATTCACATGTAGTCCAATTGAAAGCACACTCTATGTACGCAAAAATGGGGCTGATCTTATAGTGCTTGTTCTTTATGTCGATGACATACTATTGACTGGTCATGTGATGCAAAACTTGATATTCTTATGGCTGATTTGTAGCATATTTTTTATGTCACTTATCTTGGTCTTTTGAGCTACTATGTTGGCATCCATTTTGTATCCGTTGAGGGGGGAATTGTTATGCATCAAGCAAAGTATGTTGAAAAATTACTTCAGCATTTTGACTTTGAGGATTGGAAGTCAGTTTCCACACCAGTTGAGACAAGATTCAGGTTCTCAATTGAGGATTCCAATGATGCATTTGACACTTCTCTTTATCAGCAAGATGTGGGATGTCTTATATATGCATGCAACACAAGGCCAGATATATAGTACGCATTTTCCCAGTTGAGTTGATTCATGCATAGCCCTAGCACTAAGCATTGGCAAGCAATGAAACATGTCTTTAGATATCTCAAAGACACTTTGAGTCTAGGTCTCTTTTATGGAAGACATATTCAACCATGCTTGCATGCTTTTACAGATAGTGATTGGGCTAGTTGCTATGATACTCACGTGTCCACTAGTGGTAATTGCTTTTTCCTTGGAGACTCATGCATATCTTGGTTGAGCAAGAAGCAACCTACAGTGTTGAGACCGAGTTGTGAAGCTGAGTACAGGGTAGTTTTCACAGCTATAATGGACTGTATATGGCTGAGATGCCTATTGATGGATCTTTGCATGGAAATTGATGCTTCTACGCATATTCTCATTGATAGTCAGAGTGCATTGGCTATTGCACGAAACCCATTGTTTCATGCACGAAACATATTGAGGTGCATTATCACTATGTGAGAGAGCACCTTCATGCAGGAGATATTGATTTGGTATATGTGCCTACACAAGATAATGTGGCAGACATATTCGCCAAAGCTCTTCCACGGGAAAAGTTTGAAGCTTTTTGCAAAGCTTTAGGCTTATTAGCTTGTGGGGGCTGATTTGTCACTCCCTGTATGTATTCACATCATTCGCTCGGGGGGGTTTTGTTACACTTATATGTTCCTCGAGTAGCTTTGATGTGAAGCTTTTCCCTATACATGGGCACTTTTTACTCTAGTGTTAGCTAGAGGTTTTTTCCCCATGTTACCACATACATGATTCACTCATATCTGGTGGTACTTTGTACTTAGGGATATTATTCAACTCTTACTTCACTTCAGTTCATCATCAATAGAGAGAGCTATTCAAGCCATCTATCTTCTCTGTGTGTCTTATTGCATTTGTGCTCCTTGTGTGTGCTTCTTGTGTGTCTCTCGAACTTCTACACACACCAATAAACGTGATTTTGTCTAAAAATCGCGATTTTCACACAAAATTGTGAAATTCTATAAAATCGTGAAAAATCAAATTTTCATAGAAATACGATTTTGAGTTCAAAATTTCACGATTCTGACTCAAAATCATAGAAAATCATGATTTTTAAGAAATATCATGATTTTGAGTTCAAAATTCACAATTTTGACTCAAAATCGTATAATTCCATTAAAAACTCGATTTTCAGTGATAATCGTGATTTTCATAATCGTAGTTTCACAAAATTGTGTTTTGTGGAGCTTAGAAAAAAATGCGATTGTGTCTCACAATCACGATTTTCAGTTGAAAATCGTAGTTTCTTAGAATTGTGTCTTTCTCTCCCTGAAAACAAGATTGTCATTTACAATCATGATTTTTTTTAAATTCCAAAATCATGGACTTTTGTGCAAGCCAAAAACATGATTTTGTCTGACAATCATGATTTTCTACTGAAAATCGTGGTTTCTCAAAATCGTTTCTTTTTTGTCTTCAAAAACACAATTTTGAGCAAGCAAGATTTAATTAATCAATCTCCTCCCAAAATCCAAAAAAAATATTCTCATAGAAACATCATAGAAAATAACAAAATCGTGTTTTTCTGGCAAAAATGCAATTTTGTTCAGATTTTACCTAAAAACAAAGGGGTTCAAGTTTTCTATTGACATTGTTGAACAAAATTCAATTGAACCATAGTTTAAAGACATAAAATTTCCAATGCCTTTATTCAAAATTGGCAAGGAATACTCAAAAAACATCCAAAATCACTTTTTTTTTAGACAATTGCGATTTTGAATACAAAGTAAGGGAAATTCAAGGAAATTACAATTAGGACAAATCACAGAAGAGAGCAAAAGATCTTTGAACTAAAAGTGGGAGGAGTTAACTTCTCAAGATCAAATCTCCAATTCATTGATAAATTAGGGTTTTCCAAATAGACAAATTAGGGTTCTCAAAAAAATGGTAAGTGAATGATATTGAGATTTGGAACTACCACTATACATTCCAAAACCCATAGTGAGGTTGAGAAACAATAATACCAAGCTAATCATCAGAAGGAGCTCACAAATCAATCACCAAGTATGGAATTTTTGAATTTAGAGGAACACACAAACACAGGAGATTATAGGAATATCCTCAAATATATGTACACAAATAGGTTTGGTACCTATGTGTATCAAGATGGAATGCAAAAGAATCTCATCAGATTGAGAAACTTAGAAATTCCTTTGAATTTAATGCCAGTGGCACAATTCAAAGATTGCAGATATGAGGATAGACAAGGATGTGTTTATGTGTTCACTCATGATCCAGAGAATTCTAATGATCTTGTTCAATGTACAGACAAAAGACCTTGGGATTAGGATTTGGGACAATCTGACATGCCTAGACCAAGTAAAAATCACACTCCAATAGAGCCACAAAAAGAGAGGAGATCATATAATTCTCCAAATCCCTTTGAAAAAGAAGGAGAAAACATGCCTGATTTCCATATAAGAAGGAGACCAAATTGGCATGCCCAAGGGAGAATGTTAAGACCATATCAAGTAGCAAAGTGTATGAAGAATCAGTATGAAGGGTATTTAGATCCTCATGCACATGCTGCTAAGTTTAGACAATTAATTAGGGTTGAAGAAGTGGAGGATTATAAAGTACAATTTGAAGCATTTGGGCTAACTTTGACTGGACCATCTTTGTCTTGGTTCATACCTTTGAGGAAGGAAATGTATCAAGACATAGAATCCTTCTTGGAAGCCTTCGTAGGGGAATTTTCAAAAACTGGGATAAAACATCGTATAGCTACTTTGATCCATAGTTTTAAACAACAGAAAGAGGAAAATGTGAGAGAAGCTACAAAGAGATTTAAGCATTATAAGGTTAGATGTCCAAAAGATGAGGTTCCCTCAATGGAAAGACAAGTGTCTCTGTGCATAGAAGGCCTGAGAAATGCTCAACTTAGAACTTTGGTTTATTATAGAAGGTGTCTTGATTTAGATTCCTGTGTCAAAGAAGCTATAGACTTGGAAGATAACAGAGGGCAAGACCTAATGGCATTTGACCAACCAAGAGTTCATGAAGATAGGATACAACCCACAGAGGAATTAGCCAAATCTATAGCAAATGCCCTTTGTGCATCATAATATGCTTTCTGTCTCCTTTTAGCAGCATAAATTCCTGCAACCGCTTGTAGCCTTGTTTCATGTAACTTCTCAATCTGATCGAGTTGCTTGAATAGCTCATGTTCTATCCACTCATACTGTTGTGCTACTCTTAAAGTAGGCACCAAGAAGTCAATTGGCAAAATTGCATTTTGTCCATACACTAGGTTAAAAGGAGTAGTTCCAATGGTGGTCTTGTAAGCAACACAGAAGGCCCAAATTGCATGATGCAATTGTTTGTCCCAATGTGACCTTCCACTATTGACTATCTTTGTCAACATTGTACACAACACTTTATTGGAACTTTCTGCTGACCGTTGGCTTGAGGATGATATGGGGCTGATTTTTTATGAATCACTAAGAATTCATTCATCAAGGACTATATTACTTTGTTAATGAAGTGTGTTCCTCGATCACTTACTATCTCTATAGGTAGACCAAAGCGAGTAAAGATGTGCTCAAAAAGAAACTTAGTTGTGGTTTGAGCATCATTTTTTCTAGTTGCTTTTGCTTCTACCCATTTAGTTAGATAATCTGTTGCCACTATTATATACTCAGCATGTGACCCTTTGGCGGGTGGATAAATTGGTCCTATGAAGTCAATACCCCATTTGAAAAAGGCTCTCATACAAACCATAGGTCTCAAAGGCATGTCATCTTGTCTAATAGGGTACTTAGCTCTTTGGCATACCTCACAACTTCATACGTAGGTGTCTGCATCCATATGTAGAGTTGGCCACCACAAGCTTGCAAAGAGAACCATTTTTATATGTAGAGTTGGCCACCACAAGCCTCATATGCTTTAAGCATCATGTCTAAGTCTTCGAGAGTGGGATTTGATAAGACTAATCCTACTCTAGGTGGTGATGGGGTTACATGCGGTTGATTAGATGGTGATTGTGATGGTGATGGTGGTGGTCATGTATGAGAGTGTGTTTGAGATGCGATTTTGATTATCTTGGGTTTTGTTTCTCTCAAGCTTTCCTCAAGTTTGCTTATCTTCTTCGACCATTGCCTTTTCATTCTCTCACGGATGTACTTCCAAGCTCTTGTTCTTTTCTTAGCTAGACTCTCAGTCTCACTAACCTCAAAACTCTTTTCCTGACCTAAGCCTTGGTTTTGCCATAATGCCTAAGCTCTAGTGACTACTTGCACTGGGGCACTAGAAGTCACACTTCCATGAGAATCTACTACTAACCCAATGATGTTAATAGGAGTGATCTTTGGCACATTGTTTGGGTTCTTAGGACAATCTTGTAAAAGGTGCTCCTTCCCACAATCCAGAAAAAAACATTGAATTGTCACCAATGGGGGTTGCATAGGTGCAGGTATAGGGCAATCACAAATGAAGTGATCTCCCTGGCATCTATAGCATGGTCCTCTGGGTGCAGGGGGTCTTATCTGTCGAGGTTGAGGCCTAGAGTTAGGATTTGCATACATGACATTAGTGTATTCTAGCTCCCAACTAGGTTCACTAGGGTTTTTGTAAGGGTAAGTCTCGTTATAATGTGGTGACTCCAATACTAAGCCGGAAGACTATCGATATGAGTTAAGTCAAAGTTGTGATCATTCGGGTCACTTTCAAAAATCAATGGTGATGCTTGTACTAAGGCCCTTTTCAAATTTTCTTCAACAACTGTATACTTCACTAGGATCACATTGGATAGAGGTGGATTTTGTTGAACTAACACTGATTGAGGCCTTTGTTAAGCTTGCTAGGGTGATAGGTAAGGTTGCTAAGGCCTAAAATATTGTTGTGGTGGATACTGATTTGGGTTTTTTCCCTATTGTTGATATGGCTGAGTGCAGTGTTCCTAACCACTTGCTTGTTATATGGGCAGTCTTGTGCATTGTGGTTAGTATACCTCCTTTCTATTGTACAGTATTGGCTATTAGGGTTCACTTAGGATTGAGCCATGATTGGGCACATATTAGCCATATGTTCTCCTTCATAGCTATAACATCATTTCAATGAGATAAATCTAGGCGTCTGCTTGCTAAAGACACCTAACTTTAGAGCTACCTTCTCGAAAGTTCCTTTATAGATGTATATGGTTTGGGGGTGAGGCTAGTAGAGGTATCTGAATCTTTATAGATTTTTGAAAGTTATAATTTGTCACCTAGATTATCCTCAATGTTTATTATTGGGAATCAACCTCACAACCTCCCGATTAGGAGTGTGATGGGCTAACCATTTGCCCATAAGCCATGGTTGAGGATTACTTCCTAATCCTCTCTCTTAAAGCATGGTTCAACCATGTCCTACTAGGATTATGTGAAATTCCTTTCCCCTTAGTTTGAGCATTGCCCTCAATGCTCACTTGTGGACCCTTTTAACTCTCTTGGACCCACTTTCCATGCATGAGCACATGGACCAAAACTCTAGCACATGGACCAAATTTGGACCTATCCCACCCTTTGTGGGTGCCCAAATGCCCATGTGCCTTCATTTAAGGGTAGTTTCACGCTCACCACAGATAAGCAATTTTTCCAAGTGCCCACGAATGAGGCGCAAACCTCCATCTTGCCGGATTTCTCAACTAGGCTCTGATACAAATGTTGGGAATCGAACTCACAACCTCCAAGTTAGGAGCGCGATGGGCTAACCACTTGCCCCAAAAGCCATGGTTGACAATTACTTCCTAATTCCCTCTCTTAAGGCGTGGTTCAACCATCTCCTACTAGGATTATGTGACATTTGTGCACATTCTTACATACTATTCTATGGATCTAGGTTCCTTCAAGTACACATAAGATCTCAATTTGGTACTTAACAATCCATCTAGAAATAAGGCCACTTCTTTGGCTTTTTTGGGTAACTCTCGAATAGGGCATCTCTCTAAAAGTGTCTAAACTATCTTCCTATAAGTCGAATTGTTTCTTGAGGTGTTTGTTTGAATCCATGTATCAAAGATGAGGTGTTGTGCATGATGTCACTCTTAGAAAATTCAGTGATGAAGGCTTCCAACAGTTGGTCAATGTTTCTGAACTACCTCTGGTGAAGTGGTTGAAACCAAGTTAAGGTAGTGTTCTTGAGAGTTAAGCCAAAAGCATTGTATTGAGTGAACAAGTCTTCAACTTGTTCAACTCTCAAAATTTGCCTAAACACTGCTACATGGTCGTAGGGGTCTCTTATGCCATCAATGTAGTTCTTCATGGACTTAAGCACCTATGTAGGCCTCAAGATCCTAGGATGTTCTCTAGGACTTGATAGGGGAAACTCATCTATGCTGTAACATAATCCTGGTAGGAGATGGTTGAACCACACCCTAAGAGAGAGGATTAGGAAGTAATCCTCAACCATGGCTTTTGGGGCAAGTGGTTAGCCCATCACATTCCTAACCAAGAGGTTGTGAGTTCAATTCCTTACATTGGTATCAGAGCATAGGAAGTAGGCTTGGGCAAAGTGGAATGACCCAATGGCCTCTAAAAAAGGCGCTTGGGCATCCTCCATGTGAAAGGGTAGGAATTGTGGAAGGCGCGCGTCGATTTCAATGATGGACCTTACAATGATTGGGGTGTATCTCCCAATCCGTAGGTCGGATTGAGGCGTATAATATACCGTTGGAAAGCTCTCGGAATGAACTTTCCAATGAGTTAGCTTGGAAGTGTGAATTCCTTGGAAATCCTTGGGTGGCACTTGATTGAGTGTTCAAGATACCAAGCATGGGTGAGAACAAGGTTCAAGACTGAGGTTGAGACAAGGGCTCGAGACACCAAGGTTGCGAACAAGAAGGTTCAAGACACCAAGGTTGAGAGCAAGGGTTCAAGAGACCAAGGTTGCGAACAAGGTTCAAGAAACTGTGCGAGGTTGAGGAACATCAATTCAAGGGCACCTAGGGAGTTCAAGGGACTGATCACCGAGGCTAGAGGGATACAAGAGTAGATCATTGAGGACAATGATCGACCAAGGGGGGAAGAATGTAACATAATCCTGGTAGGAGATGGTTGAACCACACCCTAAGAGAGAGGATTAGGAAGTAATCCTCAACCATGGCTTTTGGGGCAAGTGGTTAGCCCATCACATTCCTAACCAAGAGGTTGTGAGTTCAATTCCTTACATATGCCTCTTTGAAGTCTTGGGCCTCTATGCCTCTCATTATCCATTCTACCCATTTCTGCTCTGATTCTTTCTCTTTCAAGTGCAAAAACTGACTTCAGGTTTGTCTATACCTCTTATCCTTCTGAGTTCCATGAGCTTGGGATGTTCCAGCTCCTTGTTGGCCAAAAGAGATTTGATTTTGGTTGGGCAAAGATAAATTCACCCTTCCAAGTGCAGGCATGCCTACCATGCTCTGATACCACAAACACTCTCTCTGAGGTGTTGTCTAAGTAGACCACCTTTCCTGGTGTATCAGAATCTTTGAGTTCGTATATCATGACCGTCCAACTTTTTTAGGCTCGTCTGATTTATATCTAGAGAATGCCTCATCTATTTCTTTGTTCAAGAATAACTCTATGCTCTTATAAACTTGGGGGATCCACTATGGGGTAGTCACCCTAGTCAAGACTGATTTGCCTTTAGGGGTCCTAGGCTCTCCTCCTAGAGTTCCTTACTCTAGATCATCAAGCTCAGTTTCTCGACTTGTCACCATTTATGAGCTACAAGATCCCAAGGATCTCTCTGGAATTACCTATCTTGATAGAAATATGAGAATTTACTAGCCTATGATAGATTTAGAAAGATCCCCATTAAGATATCAAGGCATTCTAGTGTTTCACCCTAGAGACCAGTGAACCACCTCCCAGAACCCTCAAGGAACTTACCAAAGTTATGCCTATCAGAGCTTTGGGCAGTCTCAACAACAGAGCAATTTGGTGAGGACTAATGTTCGGTTTGCAATGCTAGGAGCTAATCCCAACTAACCCCCATCTAGTGGAGAGCCAAGAAAGAGAAATCCTATTCCGGAGAGACTACCCATAGGCAGGGGAATCGGTATTCAAGTGAGACATCCAACAATTCCTATTATGCCCAGACCACTAGAACCTGCTAGAAGATTTTGACCAATTCATGGCAAAATATATGAGGAGCCATGTGGAGGGAGAGTCAAGCAAGAAGAGACGAAGAAGAAGATAAAAAACAAAACGGCTCAATAAAAAAGAATCAATAAGAGAGAACCACCCTCTGCCCAAAGCCCTATAGGGGCATGTATCAGGTTTGACGTGCATCAAGCTTTAACGAGAAACAGGCAGGACCCGAGCACAGCGAATAAGAAATAAAAGCTCAGCCCATTTGGATGCTAAAGAACTCTAGTGAGGCCGAAGGAGTCTAATGAAGGGTGACTAATAGCAAAGTCACCTTAGCCGTTGGGTGTGTGTGGTGAGAAGAAATAAATAGGCCTCAATAATGCAACAGGGTTGGAGGAATGCAAACAAAGAAGTAAACAAGGTCCTTCCAACATCTGGAGGCTGAACCATAATGAAAGGTGACCAATATCAAAGTCACCTTAGCCATTGGGTGCGCATAGTGGAAAGAAAAGAATAGGCCCAAACCAATGCTATAGGTCCCGAGTTATGATCAGTTCCTTGACGGCTGGTAAAACTATATCATTACGACTTCGAGAGGAGCTCGTAGTGTTCAACTATAAAGAGACTATAATTAATAAGGAACTAGATCGACAACATGCACACAACTAGAGACAAGAAGCAAAGCCTGTCAAGGGATGGCAGAGACAAAGAGGGGGGAGAGTGTTGTAGAAAAAAGAGGCACAGAAGAGGAGCCCCAAAAATTTTCAAATTAACAAGCATAATTTTTCTTCTTCAAAATCCTATGAAATTCTCTTGAAGCCATGTAAATGCACTAGAGGAGTCCTCTAGATGCATAAGCCTCAAATTCTTGTAACATAACTCTTGTAAAATAGTAGGAAATTAGGGATAGTCAATAAAGTGTTGGCCTCTTGTGTGAAAGGACCATTTTTAGGGCACATGTATATAAGTCACTTTGTGACTCTTGTAAACAACTTTTTGCCATTGAGAGATTTGAAGAAGAATTTCGAATTTGCTTCTTTTCTGCTGATTTCCTCCTTCTCCATGATCTTTTGTGTGTGTGTAATGATTGAAATGTGTCTGTAGGACTGTTATCTATCCCTTCCCATCACTTTTGAACCACTGTAGTGTGTGTGTGAGCCATTACAAGTTGTGGAGCAAGTGTTGGTGCTTCCTGCCATTCACTATTCTGCTCATAACTTGAGGTACATTTGTTAGATTTGAGTGAAAATACCACCAATAGATTCATCTCGTCGAGAGCTTCGAAAGAACCCACTATTGACCACATTCGGAGTTCGGAGCTGAGAGAAAAGTTTGAATTTGTGCTTACTACTGTAAATGGTATCGTGGCATGCATTTTTAGGGAATTAGTGAGTTGGAGAGGTAGCTGAAGCTTTTCACATGCATTGTAGCTTAGATACTTCACTTACCATCACGTGTGCACACATCTTTATACACTTGGTTCTCGCGGTTCCTCGGATTGATAATTAAACGTGTATTAATCCACCACTATATGAACTTATGGGGCGATTGAGGTCTAGTCTCATCGACACAAGTCCCTAAGGCTTCATGACTTAGGTACACACGTCTCTGGTGCCGTTGCCAAGGAAGAAACCTAACCAAGGTGCCTTTGTGATGGTTAGAGCTCTAGAGTGAAGGAATCGTACTTGTAGAGGTGAATTCATTTGGTGGCAAGTAGTCAAGTACTTCAACACTTGTTACTTCACACTCTTGGGGTATGTGTAATGAGTTTTTAGGTTTAGGGTTAGGAGTGATGAAGTAAGGGAAGAGTTAGGGTTAGGCAAAAGAGAGGAGTAGAGTAGGGAGAGTAGATTACACCAAGAAAAAATCCCAAAAAAATCGTCAAAAGTAGTTTAGTTTAGGTCTTAGGCAACTCAAAGCTATAAAAACCAAAAAAATTAGTTCAATTGATCACTTGTGAGAGCAGGGCTTGTGAGGAGAGCATCGATTGGTATCACAATAGTGGTATCATGCCTAGCAAGCTAAAGAGTGACATTGAGAGCACAAAGTTTGGTTGAGGCATCCTTGAAGGTAAGGTATACAAATTTTTGGTATAAAAAACAGCTTAGGAACACACACACACACATGATTAAAAGCGTTTTCGGTATCGTGGGGTATAATAGAGAGTTTTTTGATATTCATTAGGTGATACAAGGGGTCAAGAGTGAAGAGGTGAGGTAAAGAAACACTTTGCACCAAAAAAATGTAAGTTTAGATGAAATTTGGCTGAAGTATCACGATCAATTGAGTTTTGGTATCACGATACCAAAATTCCCTAGTATCACAATACCCGACTGGTATCGTATCATTGCATACCCACTTGAGGTATCAAGATACCATTCTGGTATCATACCTTTAAGTGCTGCTATCATGATTGCGATTGCCCGATGGTATCGTATCATGATCCACCCGGTATCGTATCGTCTCGGTCACGATATCGTATCGTCAATCGAGCGGTATCATATCATCTGCAAAGTTGGTATCGTATCGCCAAGGAATTTGGTATCATATCTTCACTCACTCTAGTATCCTATCATGCATAAAGTGGTATCGTATCGACCCTTTGGTATCATATCACCCGACCCTTTGGTATCGTATCACTCATAGAGTCAGTATTGTATCATGAGCATTCCAGTATTGTATAGTGTGATTTCTGGTATCGTATCGTGTAGTGGTCAAGTACTGTACTGTTGACTGCCTTGGTATCGTATCGTGGGGTTGCAGAGGTATCATATCATCTACACCTCCAGTATTATATCGTGCCACTCAGTGGTATCGTATCACCGTAGACTTTTGGTATCGTATCATCCCAAGTCTGGTATTGTATCGTCTGTGTGGTATTGCCAAGAGTGGTATCATCCAGAACTATTCAAGCTATTTGGGAGTAAAATTTGAAGTGATTGAAGAGTGAATTAGGGGAAAGTAAGGAGCAGACATAGGCCCAAAGGGATGAATGAACTTAAGATCCCATGGCCTCAGAGGACATATATTTACCTGGATGGTTTAAATAGGTGAATGATAAACTCGACCAAATCAGGAATAGTGCCTAGGCTTGCACTTAAGTACGAGGGAGGAGTGTACATGGATAAATTAGGTCACATCTACGTAGTGACAAAAAACCCAGATCAGATCAACCAGAGATGAGAACTAGAGGGACAAGGAAACTCAGGGGGACCTAACCGTGAAGAACTAGTGACTACACCAAGAGGTAAGTCTATGGTGACTCAAGTATTGAGAGAGGATTTGTAACCTCAAGATGATTACCTGTTGGACGTATATCTAATTCAAGGATCAGACTTACTATTACAGATAGATTCACCCATCCGAGGACAAGAGGTAAGTCCAATAACCATTTATGAGTTAAAGGACCCAGAAGATGAGTCTAGAGTCGCATATTTAGATCAAAACCAAAGAAGGTATTGGCTAGTAGATGCAGTTGATAGGTCCCAATTGAACTATATGGGGTTTGCCTGTATTCCCTCCTCGAGAGTAGGCAACTACCTCACACAAACCTTTTGAAACTCATCTAGGAATGGAGAATACAATGTCAGGACAAACGAGCCTGTGAAGTGTTCCCAATCAAACCCATGTGCAATTCACAATGCTAGGTGTGTAGTCACACAACCAAACCCACCCAAGAATAGGCAACATGAATTGTCTACCCATTAGACCAAGGCCACAGCCAGGTGTGCAACTAGGAATGCCTCCAATTAGACCAGTAATTCCTATGATGCCCCGACCACCAGAACCAATCAGAAGACTCAGATTGATTCAAGTTGCTAAATGTAAAAGAAATCACTATGATGGAACAGGAGAACCATACGACCATATAGCAGAATTTAAGCAAGTATTATGAGCTGAACAAGTGGATGAATTCTTTGTTCAGTCACTGAGTCCTTTGGACTTACCCTCATAGGAACGACTTTGACTTGGTTCCAACCATTGTACCCAAATCAATTTGGAAATATTGAGCAATTTTTCCAAGAGTTCATTGGAGAATTTATCAAAAGAGGGATTAAACACAACTCGTCATCCTTAATCCATAGTTTCAAACAAAACCCAAATGAAGTCGTAAAAATAGCTTCCCGAAGATTCAACCAATATGTCGATAGATGCCCAACAACAGAAAGACCCTCCCAACAAAAAATGATATCATTATTCTTGGATGGATTGACTAATGGAACATTGAGAACCCTAGTCTACGTAAAATAACTCCAGACATTGAGTGAGTGTCTCCAAGAATGCATTGACCTGAAAAATAACCTAGCTGATGACCTCAAAAGTACACCAAGCTCTACTAAATCCAAAGACATTTCATCCCAAGATACAATCCCTATCTAGACCCACAAGGAGCACCTAGACCATATGAACAAAGAGGATATGGACAACTGCAACCAGTATTAGGACAACAACCACCCCTTTCATAGAACATAGTGCCAGTTAAATATACTCAACTAGAGGAAAATATGGAAAGAGCCATAGTACCAGGTACCCCTTTATCTAGTACAAAAACAACGAATCAGGGATACGAGCAAAGCCAAGGAGAATACTACCCCTATGAAACCAATTTGATGGAGTATGACCAAAGTTATGAGCCACAATACTATGGTTATGAAGGAAATGACAACACTTATGGACCGGAGTATGCAAACCTAATGTACACGACACCTAAAGCACTAGCACCTATGAGACCACGCATTAGACCACCTATGCCAAAAGGACCATGCTATAGATGTGGAGGCGATCACTTCATAAGAGAATGCACTCTCTCATACAACCCACCACCTCCTAGGACTTGGGAAGGGTACTGCAATGAATGTGAGAAGGAACATCTATTTAGAGATTGTCCAAAGAATCCCAATAAGATTCATAACAGAACACAAATCAATGTGATCAAAGTAATGAATCATCAGGAAGTGATAAGGAGTACACAATACCATTAAAAGCCATTAAAATCCATCACACGAGCGCAAGCCAAAGGACAAGAGAGAAAGAAATTGGACTCTGAACAAGAGATGAACAAGGACCTAGAACCCAAGATACAGGTAGTGGAAGATTCGGAAGACCCACATGAGAGTAACCAAACAAAGAAAATGCAAATTTGGAAGACCAGAAGGGAGAAACTTAGAAATAAATGGACGAAAAATAAGGGGGACAAGAAGGATGTAAAAAACGGTAAGAACCTGATGAACGAGAAACACAAGAGAATACACCACTGAAGTCTCATACACAGAAACTGTTGAAGATTCACTCACTAATTAGACATAAAGACCTGAAGATGTATGAAGGATAAAGAAAGACAAAGAGAAGCATGAACAAAGCATTCAGAAAAATCAAAGCCTTAGTGAAGGGACAAATTCACGACTGTAATATAGTTCACAGAAACTTCCAGAATTACGAATCTCGGATAAAAAATGTATATAAGAGAATTGAGAGAGTGCTTAAATGTGAGAGTAGATATAGAAGATGCGAAGGCGCATGTATGAAGAGATGAATAATAGAACCTAAAATGTCGGGTATTCATCTGAGAGAGAGATGGTAAGGAAGAACTACTCAGTGTAGGAGAGTTTTCCATGGCTATGAGCAAAGAGAGGCCAAGCCATTTTTGTACACATCTTCTCTAATAGAAAACACATTTTTATGTGGAAGATCTGAGTGCATTCTTCTTGTGTGAAGAAATCTAAGTGATTTCATGTTACTGTGAAAGTTAGTTAACAATTACAATTTTCTCAGTAAACGTTTTTCGGTACTTCTGCAAGTTAGATCTCGCAGTATAGTGTAAAATTTTTCATGAGAAATAGCTTAACTTGAAGCTAATAGTCTCAACTACAAACTGATCAAAGACTTTTGTAAAACGGGACATGTACTCACAATACTAAGTCTGACCATAAAGGCATCCAGAACTGGTGAAGGTTTTTCTTCAAACTTCAGATGAAGTTCACTTACTGAAGAAAGCTAAGGTATTACTTCTCTACTTCATCTACAACCATTTGAAGTAATCACAAACAGAATTGCACTTGATTCCGGTAAGATTTCGGTAAGATTACGGTGACAGTCCGGTAACAGTCCGGTGAAGTTCCGGTGATATTCCGGTGAGTTCAAAACACTGTTTTTGGTAAGTTTAAGTGACAAGAAGAAGATCTAACAGTAAGAAAACAAAGAATTGGAGAAGCTGAAGTAAATCAGATCAGAATTGAAGCCTGTAGAAAGGCAAAGGTTTCTGTAAAGTGAATTTTTGAAGTTCACTAAAACAGTTATAAAGTTTTCAGTTTTCAGAAGGTTGCTAAGCTATTGATGATTATAGAGGTGCTCTAATATCACTCTAGCTTAGTTCTTGTTATGATGCAGCGAATTTTGCAGCTAAGTTCAACTTTCATCGCATCAACAAGTGGTATCAGAGCAGAAAAGATTCTGAAGAGTAGAAAAGATTCTCAAGAGTAAACGAAAGTAAAGATACAAGAGAAAGTGAAGAATTCTTCTTCAGAAAGGTGAAATTGAGGAGATCAACAATAAACGGCATCAGAGAAGCGTTCAGAAGTCATTCTCAAGGGTAAAGATTTACAAAAGGTAAAATCTTTTAACGTTATACTCACCAATAGTAACAGAAACAAGAAGATTATGGCAGATCACATTTCTATTGACAAATTGGACAGAGATAACTATCCAGCATGGGTAATGCGAATGGAAGCCTTACTTATGAGTAAGGACTTAATGATATATGTGACAGGAGAAGAAAAGAAGCCTACTTTTGGAGATGACAGTCAACCAAACAAAGAAGAATTAGAAGCCTTGAAGCTGTGGCAGAAAAAAGATGCAACGACAAGAGCGTATATTTACAATACCATTACAGATCATCTATTACCACACATTAGAGGTCTGGAGAAAGCGGAAGACATATGGAGTGCATTGGAAGATCACTTCCAAAATACTACTAAAGCTAGGAATGCTAGCTTATGGTCAGAGTTTACAACGTTCAAGAAAAAGCAAAGTCAAAGCATTAGTGATTATGTCAGTAAGATGAAGGACTTGGCAGATAGTCTTGGATCTATTGACGAGGATATCGAAGATCACAGGTTAATAGCGCAAGTGCTTGCAGGATTGAGAGGAGATGAAAGGTGGAAACCTTTTGTACTCTCAACTGAACTTTCATTAAATCATTTTGTACCAGATTTAAATTAGTTGCTTGGATTAATGCTAACATTTGAGCAAGATTTGAAGACAGATGGAGAAAAAGGACATAATTCTGCTATGTATGCAAGGAGTAAGAAGAAAGGTGACAAAGGAAAAGAAAAAGATGAAGAAGAGATGACTACTCAAGCAAATTATGCAAGAGGAAGAGGTAATATCAGAAGTAAAAATAGAGGTAATACAAAAGGAAGAGGTAATCAGAATAACAACAAGAAGTCTTGTTGGATTTGTGGATTAAGCAATCATTTGGCTCATGACTGCTGGCATAATTCTCAAGGATCAAGTCAGAATCAGAATAACAATAGCAGATGCAGAAGCGGAAGATATCAAAGAGGAAGAAAAAGTCAAAGAGGCGGATATGGTAGAGGTGGAACAAGAAGTTGGGGACAGAATCAGTCTTACAACACTACCTACTACAACTATGGGAATGATACGCAGAATGACAGTCATACAACGTTGATGATGAATTCGATCAGTGTGACAGAAAACGAAGATCTCAAGGTATTCTATATTGACTCTGGTTGTTCAAATCATTTGTCAAGAAATATATAATTGTTATCAGAACTGGAAGGAGTTATTTCAAATCATATAGTACAAACAGGTGATAACACAAAACATAATGTAAGGTCAATTGGAAAGGTAAAGTGTAAGAATGGAGCTGACCTACTAACAAATGTTTTGTATGTTCCAACAATCCCAAAGAATCTGATCAGCGTGGGTCAAATAGTAGAAAAAGGTTTTCAAGTCAGGTTTACAAATGAAGGAGTATTTGTCGAAGATCCAGAGAATGGATACAATCAAATTGTCCATGGTAAAAAGGAAGGTAGACTTTTTACTCTTAAAGTACAAGGGAATGTTGGTCAAGCTTTGATCACACATGGTGATAAAGCATTTACAGAATTAGACCTCTGGCATAAGAGGTTAGGACACTTTAATGAAAAAGGAATCAAAACTATGGTGGAAAAACAATCTGCACGAGGATTACCAAATATGAAAAATCAACATATGATTCACAAATGTGAAGCCTGTCACATGGGAAAAGCACACAAGTTACCATTTCAGAAGAATGGTTACAAACACGATGGTTTGCTAGAGCCCCCGTGAGCTCTAGGCGCCTGCCTGCGTGTGAGAATAGTTGACTCAAGTCAACTTATCGGCTCAGCTTCTCTGTCGCACTGTCGCCCGTCCCTATCACCCATGCGTGGCTCTATTAATGACCGTTACGGCTCGGATACCAATGTCGTAAGATCGCTCCGATGAGGTCCCCAATTTTTGGCTTCTTTTGCACACGACTCCAGATCCCGACGCTCACACGGAGAACTTCTTCGATAATCAACTGCCCAACCGCGTACCCCCTTCTTGAGTTAACACTCCTTAATTGGAGTGAATACTGTGGCATCTCACATGAGTGCCACATGGCACTCATGTGTGTCTAATGGAGCCCAAGAGATGGTTCACACCATCCTTCTATATAGACTCCCTTCTTAACATGGATATATAAAGTTAAAAGGAACTTTGATGGTTCTATAAACAGGTACAAGGCAAGATTAGTGGCAAAGGGATTTGCCCAAACACATGGAGTAGATTATGAAGAAACATTTTCACCTATGGCAAAGATGCCAACAATCAGGGTATTGGTAAGTCTTGCTGCATCAAAAAATCGGAATTTATATCAGTTAGATGTCAAGAATGCATTTTTAAATGGTTGGATATCAGAGGAAGTGTATATGGCACAACCACCAGGTTTTGAACATGAAGAAAAAGCAAGATATGTATGCAAGCTTAAAAATGCACTCTATGGCCTCAAGCAAGCTCCTAGAGCTTGGAACCATAGACTTGTTACCCATTTGGAGGATCAAGGCTTTGTAGCAAGCAAGGCAAATTCTTCTTTGTTTTTGAAGAAGAACAAATCAGAGATCATCTACTTGTGTGCCTATGTAGATGATATCATTATTGCAGGAAATGATTATGATGGTATCAAGCAAGTCAAAGCTCAATTGATGAAGGAATTCAAAATCAGTTATCTAGGGTTGTTAACCTATTTCCTCGACTTAGAACTTGTGTATACAGATTGAGGTATATTTATTACACAAAGGAAGTACATAAATGATATGTTGGTAAAATTTAAGATGGAGAACACTAAAGTTGCAAGTATTCCTATGGAGATCAATCATAAGTTAATTTCACATGAAGGTGAACCACTTGATGACATTACAGGGTATCAACAACTTGTGGGTACTCTTAATTATGCTACTTTGACAAGAGTGGATATTGCATATGTTGTGAGTACTTTGGGTCAATTCATGCATGTACCAAGGAAGCCACACATGGAAGCTGCAAAGAGGGTGCTTAAGTACCTAAAGGGTGCAATGAATGAGGGGTTATTCTATCCCTTCGCTTTTGACATAGATATAAAGTTATATTCTAATGCAGATTGGGCTGGCTCCAAGGATGATAGGAGGAGCACTTCATGGTACCTATCTTTTGTAGGTGCAAAACTCATATCATGGTCATCCAAGAAGCAACCAACTGTGGTCGTATCTTCCACAGAAGCAGAGTATAGAGGTTTGGCTAATGCAACTTAGGAAGCTATGTGGCTTAAGCAATTGTATGCATATTTGGGGATACATTCCTACACTCCAACTATATTTCGAGATAATATGAGCTCACTTCATTTAGCTGCTAATCCTATCTACCATGCCAGGACTAAGAACATTGAAGTGCATTATCATTATGTTAGAGAGAAATTGCTAAGCAAGGACATTCAGTTAGCATATGTATCAAATCATTTGCAATGTGTAGATTTACTTACCAAAGCATTGGATGGAACAAAGATGAACATGTTCAAATTGATGATTGGGCTACAAAAGATCAAGGAGCAATGTAAATCAAGCATGTTAGGTTTGAGGGGGAGCTGTTGGTGCAGTTAAGCGCAAGCCTACATACTTGATGAATACACATAAGCTTGATGTATTAGCACATCACTAAAGAAGCTTCATATGTACAACCTCTTGTAACTTTGAGTCTAAGTACTCATAGCAAAAGTGATGTAAACCCACAAGAAGTTAGGAAGCTTGGAATCTTGTATCATTTGGTAAGTTAAAGTCAAGAGAGAATCAATCCTATACTTTATAATTACTTTTAGTTGAGGATTTGAATTTGAACTCAAATGCTTGGCTCCAAAACAAAGCTATAAAAGTTGAGAAGAAAATCATGCATGTATCTCAAGGTTCAAAGATCATTTCCATGTACCTTCATTGAGAAAAGGAGCTCACCTCATAGCTCTCTCATTCTACACTCATTGAGCAATGCCTTATTGCCAATGACCTTGTAACTTTATATGATTTAGTCAATACATGTTCATTACTTCCTACTCTCATATCCCTATCATACTCTATCAGAATAGTGATCCTATCTGAGCTGGTTCTCACTGTGTAGTGCATCATTTTGCATTATTCAAAGCATAACATCTTTAGCATACTTTCTGATTTGATCCTACAAAGTTTCATTGAATTCGGTTCTCTCAATTGTTGGTTATCATTCGATTAATGCTCACTGGTCTATGAATGTCAAGGCTGGATAGTTGCTTAACTTGCTAAACATAATTCTCTGCATATATTCCATCATTTTAGATTATTCCATTCATGAATGTTAGCTTATTAATCTAATTGAAGATCAACAAAAGGAATTTTATTAATTGCTGATGAACACAGAGAATTATGTAAAACACTGAGCACATCTCAACCAAAATAGCAAGTTTTGTGCATTGGATCATATGCCTACCTATCTGTTTTGATCCTATCATTTGTGCATCATCTTCCAAGCAACATATATGATCATTTATGCTTATTAGCTAGCTAAGGAGGCCCATAAAATGATCCATCCATCAATTATAACAAGATTTAGCTGCACCATCTCATCTCTTGTGATTCCACCATCTCTTCCAACACCTATAACCCTAACAAGTTATTTATCTTTGTACATCACTTGGTAATACATTGATAATTGTGTGTTGTTCTCTAAGATTCTTCTTCTTCTTCCTTGTGCTATTCGTGTGCTTCCACATACCTCAAACTCCTATAATAGTTGGCTAGAAGCACAAAGTATGGCATATACTGCATCTCTAAAGTGGTGATTAGCTATCTGTGGGACAAATTTTGAAAGTACTTTGACTTTAGTATTGTGTCTTCTAAGTTAGATATATGCTAAATCTGTATTGCCACCCTATCATCATGCATTCTCCCTATTTCCTTGACTTGTTTTAGCCATTGAGTTACTCATGTGTCGTATGTAATTTGTCCGTGTTCAGCTATTGAACCCCCAACTACTAGTTATGACTCGTAGGCATCTTCAAAAGTTTTTTGCATTGGAATTTCCACTAATTTCTCTAGTTCAGGTTCCACCGATGGTGATGGGGGTCACTCGTATTGTGATAATTGTGCTTGTAATTATTTGATTTGTTTCTGGAGTGCCTCAATTTCTCATGTATTAGCTTGGAGGGGAATGTCTTCAAGCACTTGGGTGCTAGTTGTGTCTAGCTGCTTCTTTAGCTCATCACATTCCTCCTCTAACTTCACATAAGATTCCAAGAAGTTTGCATGTCCTTCAAATAATACACAGATGTTTTCACAAGGAATTTCTTGAAACCTTGTAGGACTGCTTGTTGCTCTTGGGGTGCCTTGCATTACTGCCTCCAAATTATCTTGCTTTTGCTATTGGAGACATTTGTTCTCTTCCATAGCCACTACCATGTGTCTTTAGAGAAGACCCACGTTTCTTTTCAGCTTAAGATTTTTGTCCATGTGATGGTGCAACATAATTCCTGTTGAGAGGGCCCTCTGAATTGGTATGTCATATGCCAAGCACCTACAGATCATTTGTGTAAGCACACAACATCCATGTAATATGGCCTTGCATGGCCACTGCTTGTGAGCTGCATGAATTTGATCTATGATCCAATGGGGAATGTTAATAGTCAAATTCTAAGTATTTGCCAAGTATAAGCTACAACACACTTTCTTATGGGGCATAGTGAATCAATCCTATCTAGGGAAGGCGAAGTGTCGCATGCACATGTGGAGGTGGATTACTACGTTAGGGGTCATTGCTACCATGTCTTTAAGCTTGTTCAATTACCTATTTTTCATGTTTTCAAGGACTAATTGTTCCTTTTCTATCGGTATGTGCATACCCATACATGTCCAAAGGTTCTCTCACTAGATAATTGCTCAATTTGAATCTTTTCAACTTGTTTTTGCACGTTAAGGATGGTATGACAAGGGTGTTAGATGCTCTAGGATCCTTGCTTGGTTGTATAGTGTTAATGAGGTAATAACATCTCATGATATCCAACTTGGGAAGCTTGAGACTAAAATATTCTACCAAGCTCATTTTGCACCATACTGGCTAAAGGTCCTCTTCTTTCTATAAGTGCTCGAACTATTTGGTGAAAAAGCGTTACTTCCCCCCATACATTATTATATTGAATTTTAGCCTCCCACATGTAAGTTCCTTCTCCAAGGGGTCTTACCATATCACTAAACCAACGGGAATTTTTGTCAACCCATGTTGTATGGCCAACCGGGGGCTCTTGAATTAGAATCATCTGAATGTGGCTTAGAGCCTTGAGTCTCTTTGTGGGTACCTCTATAATAGGCAAGCTCTCATATCTATTGTCTTCTGACTTGCTCTTGCTTGAGACCTAGTGCATGTTGTCTCAACCATAATTGGTGGTGGTGAGTGATGCTTTTGGATCTCGTAGAAGAATAAAATCACATTAGTATTGAGACATTGTTCCCCTTGCAATACCAACATGATATCCATGATGGTTAGTGAGTTGGTAACATAATATGAATGTGAGTGTATGTTAGGAGGTTAGTTGACATCCCTAGATGCATACTTGTGATGTGCAATGTACACAAAATTCATGCATCATGCACGGGAATTTACAGAATAGGTTCAGGTGGTTTATTACAGGTTTCAACTCTCCAAACTACCCTTATGGGATTATGGATTTTACTTTCAATTACACTTAAGGATTTTAGAGGTGAATCTACCTAGATTTGGGACTTTTAGGCACCCATTTCCAAGTAATTCCCATCACTACCATGGTGACAATGATGATGGCACCCAAAACATATCCTTGCTTAGAACTCCTGGCATCGAAACAACTATCATCCGTGAAGAGACATTCGAACCAATTTTTCAAACACCTCCACCATCACCCCCTAGAACCGAGGTTGTAACTATCATACCTACTATATCTCCCACCGAACACATCTTCACCTTTTGTAGCCCAACTTCTATTTCATCCCTCTTTTCTCTACCAAACACATCTTCACCTTTTGTAGCCCAACTTCTATTTCATCCCACCTTTTCTTCCTTCGACAATCCATAGTATCATATCGCCACCTAGCCAATAGGTTCTATCATTAATCCTGCTATCGGACATCTTGCTTCCACTACATTGATTATAGGTCATCCAGAGTTTCGATCAAATTTTCTCAGTCTTCCTATCACTCAACCTTCTTCAATGGTAGCTCCCCCTATGACCTCCATCTCAGTAGTCCTCCAAAATTTTTACTCCTATGTGTCTAACCTTCCCCAACCCTTCACCCAAACACCTTTGTCCTTCCCATTATCAACACCCACATCACAGCTATTCAACGCCACCACATGCACACCACCTACTATCCCTATGTACATGGTAGACACTACACACACTTCCACGTCTGATTGTATGGAGATATCAACACCCATTGCACCTCCCCCTCCCCCCATGGTTCCACCATCTCCCATTCCCCTTCCACCAACTTCACCTACACCCACTTCCGAATACAAAGGATAATACTATTAGAGATGAAAGGTGAAAGAAGTTGAAGCTCCTCATTGCACACATCACCATCACAAGTTCATCGCATGTCATAGGTTATGAAGATATAACTATTGGTTTGATGAACCACAAAGCATTGCATGTTTTAAAGCCACGTAAACCAATATTGTGGGCTCTGTGTGACACAATGTGGAGGGTAGGAGAGAAACACATACACAACATCAATGAATCAAAAACACACTCACACACTTGAATGCGTAAGATAGAGGCATTCATCTTTGAGGAACTCATAGATATGTCCAGCCAAGACTTGAACTCAAGAATTCCTCCCAAAGACTCAAGGCATCAAACCACAAGTCTTTCTCACAAGGCTATGCAGGGTTGGACATATATACAAAAAATGATTGATGTATGCTACTATCTACAACACTCTCCCTCTATTTGTTAGCTCATTCTTTCTCGATATAAGCATTTACAACCAACACACCATGGTGCCCCTTTCTCCATCTATTGGTTTAACTCAGCATTCACCTTTTTCTATCGCTCGACAGTGTAAATATCATGTATGTTCATGAGATCTCCCTTGGCCCCATCATTCAAACTTTCTCAACCACCTCCAATTTCATCACCATAGTTATCTTCTCCTAAATTCCTAGTCCATCTTCTCAATGGTGCCTTTGTCACTATGTACCATTGATGAGAGATCAAAAGACAATTACCAAACCTCTTCTTAGTTCAAAACTACAATTTTTTGTCCCCAAAAAATGAGCTCTCTAGCTCCTTTTATAGTTTTTGACTAGCTAGTGGCCCTGTCTAGACCTAGTGTCCAGCCTTGTTAAAAATTAGGTTCCTAGGCTATTTAGGAGGCTCAAATGAGCTCTAAAGATTATGAAAATTGGTACATAAATACTTCAAAAACTCCTAAAGCTCGAGGACTCCTCGGCTTGAACAAAATGGAGTCTAATCTACCAAAAACAATATTTACAATGTTCATGTAGTGATGAAAGTCACTATTAAAAGGGAGTTATCTCAAAAATTGCATGGCCTATTCGCATGATCTTCTTTGACTACTTTTCCTACTTGGTCGTTCTCTTTGATATGATTCCTTATGCTGACTGCCTTGTCTTGAGATGCCCTGACTGCTGCAAACACCTTCAAAAACAGTTGGAGAGTAAGAATATAAATGAAGGTGAATCTATGGACAATTTTCTGACAAAGATCACGGATTTGAAGGAACATTTGATTTCTCCTGATGAAGTTATACCAGATAGCTCACTTGTGCATACCGTTCTGAATGGTCTTCCTTATTCATATCAGAGTTTTGCTTCTACTCTTCGTTTGATGATGAAAGGCAATCCAAATGCCCTGTCATTTGAAGAGTTAGTTTTTGTTTTGTTGTAGGAAGATTGGTCTAGGCAAAACAGGTCCATTATGCATGTTGTAGATCAAGCTTTCCAGGCTAGTCAGAAGGGCAAAGGTAAATGGAGCTCAACTACTAGTAAGAAGAAATCTGCAAATGCTGCACATTCGAAGAAAGAAGACAAAGATGAGAAGAAATAAAAAAAGTAGAAATTATTTTGCAAATATTGTAAAGGAAATGATCATTTCATTAGGAGCTATCCAAAACTGGCTGCTAAAGAGGCAACGAGGAAAGAGGTCGGAATGGTTGTTTCAGAGGCCTCTATACCGAAAACACACTCTGCTAATCTTCTACAAAATGAAGAATGAGCGTTTACTACTGTTTGCAGTTTTGACCCATCTTCTCATGACCAATGTTTATCTATAGTAGACTCAGATGTTTAGTATTTTGATACTGAGGCAACCAAACATATTACCTTGTAGCATAGTTTCTTTGCTTCACTTGAGCTTGGCCCTATAGGGAATACTGTCACAAGCACCAACAACTCCTCTTATCCTATTATGGGAGTTGGTAAGATCATTTTGACTACTATTGATGGTAGTTCTTTCACTTTGTTGGATGCTTTATTTGTGTCAGGGATCAAGAAAAATCTTTTATTAGTTTCTACATTAGCCAAGATTGGCTTGGTTGTGAAATTTGTTGATGGCAGATGTATAGTTCATGATCTATCAAATGGGGATATGATTATTGCTTCTGGCATTTTATGTCGTGGGTGTATAAGCTCATAGACTATGAAAAATCTATGAATGATTCAGCATGTGCAATACATGATTCTCAAGCTATGTCAAATGCAAAGCTTTGGCATGGATGCTTTGGTCATCTGAATTTTGCTAGTTTGCTATGCCTGCAGAAATTTGAAATGGTGTCCTCTTTGCCCAAACTTGAGGCACCTGGTAGACATGTTTGTGAAGGCTGTATTTTGGGAAATGCAGTGTTCATCCTTTCCAAAAGATGGTTCAGTTTGAGCTACTCAAAAATTACAGTTTGTTCACAATGATGTCTATGGTCCTATGCAGATACCCTCTTTTGGAAATTATCTTTACTTTGTGAATTTCATTGATGATTTATCTAGGCATGCATGGGTATATCCACTCAAAGAAAAGTCTGAAGTTGAAGATAGGAAAACCCCTATGATATATATGGTTATCATTACACTTGTGGAAGCATAGGCTTCCACTATACAAACACAATTCAGAAAAGTGTTGCAGCCAGCTACAAAAGCCTTTAACAGGCTTCAAAGAGCAACAAAGAATGGTAGTAAAGGCTGCAAAATGGGATCACAATGAAGCCCATATCTTCCCCACACAACTAGTCAATGCTCTTGTATCTAATACACCACCAAAGAGCGCACCAGAATTATCATCACAATAGGACAAACCATCGAAAGAATCTACCCATATTATGGCATGGGATATTTTATCCCAAGCCCGTATCACCTTACCATTAGGGCAGTTATTGACCTTAGTACTTGGGATCTAATAGTATTTTGAATAGCAGGTAGGAGCTAACCATGTTTCGGCACCATCTACAACAACCATACACCCAGACCTAGATATTATTGTAGGCCATGTGGTCCCTTTGATCAGAGTATGGTATTATATGTAGAGAGTAGATGTTATTGATATATTTAGCTAGTGATGTGTGTGATCACTCTAGGACCGTCGGGGCACTTTATTCCCTCTTTAGGAGGTTTTTTCCCCTCGGCTTGTATATACGCCTATAGCCCTAATGGGTTACTTATCTTTGTACATTCTGGTGGTAATGCATTCACTATTGTGTGTTGTGCTCCAAGCTTCTTCTTCTTCCTTGTGTTGTTTGCATGCTTCCGCAAACATCTGACTCCAACAATTGGTATCAGCAATTCGTCGCTTCATCTAGGCCGTCGTTTACACCTCTCCGATCGCAGTCTCAGAATCGCACAAATTTGGTGAGCATACTCAAGGTGTTTCAGAGATCAAAATTGCTTCGCTTTGAAAGCCAAATTCGTGATCTGAGCTCGTTTTGGCCTTCAAATACACTATCGCAGCACTTGTGTAGGCTATTTCATCTTTTTGTGCCAAAGATAAATACAGGTTTCGGTTCGCAAGTATAAGCATCTCAAACTCTACTGCAGGTCTAGTAGAACTCATTTGGGTAGTTCTACTCAACTTTTTTTGATACAGTTATTTTTTTGCATCAAGGTATTTTAGATAGTGGCCATGGCTAAAAGCAGTGATGTATTTTGTATGTTTGTTGTTGAGGATAAGTTGGATGGTACTAATTACCCATTGTGGGCTTATATGATGCATCATGTATTGGTTGCAAAAGGACTATGGAATATCGTGTAGGGTGTTGAAAGACGTCCTATAACACCTACGAATACATGTACTATAAATATAGGTATTGAAGCTGATGTAGATGGCATCGAAGATGGTGATACTCTGCAAATTCCTATTTGTGTTGCGGTTTCTACGACACCTACTATAGAGAAAATTCATTGGGATGGCAAAGATGCTTAGGCACATGCATTGATAGCCTTGCCTATCAGATGTGCCATTATTCCTCACATTCGCTCTTGGAGAATAGCTACAGATGCTTGGGATACTCTTACCACATTGTACTAGGCTAGGAATGAGGCTCATGTTGCTTACCTTCGAAAACAATTAGAGAATGAGCACATGAATGAAGGTGATTCTATGGATAGTTTTTTGACAAAGATCAAGGATTTGGAGGAACAATTGATTTTTGTTGATGAAGTCCTTCCTGATAGTTCACTTGTGCAGACTGTTCTGAATGGTCTTCCCGACTCATATCAGAGTTTTGCTTCTACTCTTTGTTTGATGATGAAAGGCAATACAAATGCCTTTACATTTGAAGATTTGTTCTGTTGCAGGGAGATAAGTCCATGTAGAATAGGTCTATTATGCATGTTGTAGATCAAGCTTTCCTAGCTAGTTAGAAGGGCAAAGGAAAATGGAGCTCTTCTACTAATAAGTAGAAATCTGCTAATTCTCTGTATTCGAAGAAGGAAGACAAAGATGAGAAGAAATCAGAAAAACAAAAATTGTTTTGCAAATACTGTAAAGCAAATGATCATGTCATCAAGAGTTGTCCAAAACTGATTGCTAAAGAGGCAAAGAAGAAAGAGGCTGGAATGGTTGTTGCAGAGGCCTCTACATCGAAAACAGAGTCTGCTAATCTTGTGCAGGATGAAGAATGGGTGTTTACTATTGTTTGCAATTTTGACCCATCTTCGCATGAGTAGTGCATGTCTACAGTAGACTCAGATGTTTGGTACTTTGATAGTGGGGCAACCAAACATATTACCTCACAGCACAGTTTCTTCTCTTCACTCAAGCCTGCCCCTATAGGGAATACTATTACATGCACCAACAACTCCTCTTATCCTCTTATGGGAGTTGGTAAGATCATTCTAACTACTACTAATGGTAGCTATTTTACATTTTCAGATGCGTTATTTGTGACAGGGATCAAGAAGAATCTATTATCAGTCTTGGCCTTAGCCAAGATTGGTTTGGTTGTGAAATTTGTTGATGACAGATGTACAATTCATGATTTTTCAAATGGCAATGTGATTATTGCTTTTGGCATTTTATCTCTTGGGTTGTATAAGCTCATATATTATGAAAAATTTGTGAATGATTCAGCATGTGCAATACATGATTCTCAGGCTATGTCAGATGCAAAGCTTTGACATGCATGCGCTGGACCTGAATTTTGCTAGTTTGCTATGCCTATAGAAATTTGAAATGGTGTCCTCTTTGCCCAAACTTGAGGCACCTGGTAAAAATGTATGTGAAGGCCGTATTTTGGGCAAAATGCATTGTTCCTCCTTTCCAAAAGATGGTTCAGTTCGGGTTACTCAAAAATTGCAGCTTGTACATAGTGATGTTTTTTGTCCTATGCAGACACCTTCTTTTGAAAACTATCTTTACTTCATGACTTTCATCGATGATTTTTCCAGGCATGCATGGGTATATCCACTCAAAGCAAAGTCCGAAGTGTCTATGTGCTTCAAACAGTTTTGGGTTTCAGCTGAAAATCTGCTATCATGTAAAATGGGCACCCTCTGTTCTGATCGAGGGGGCGAATATATGTCTTCTGGCTTTAATGCATTTTTGGTTGAACGTGGGATAAAACATCGATGTACAGTGCCATTGTGGTGTATGTTGATGACATCCTACTCACTCGTCCTCATGAGAAGCATATTGCTGATTTCAAGGTTGATTTACATGCCTCATTTGAGATGTCCGATTTGGGGCATTTGCATCATTATTTGGGCATTCAATTTATGCACATTTTGTATCAAACAAAATATATTGACACATTATTGAAGCATTTTGGCCTTGAAGATTGTAAACCTATTGTTACTCTTATGGAGACAAGTTTACAATTGAGTCTTCATGATGCTGGAGATCCATTTGATGTTGCTCTCTATCAGCACGCTATTGGATGCTTGATTTACTTATGCATTACTCGGCCAGATATTCAATTTGTTGTCTCATAGATGAGCAAGTTTATGCATTGCCTAGGTGTCAAGAATTGGTAGGCAGTTAAGTGCATCTTTCACTACTTGAGTGGTACCCAGCTACTTGGGTTGTTTTATCCCAAGGGGGGATCACTACTACCAGATTTGCATGCTTTTTCTCACTCTGATTGGGTTGGTTACTATGACACTCATGTGTCCACTAGTGGTTTTTGCTTCATGCTTGGTAGCTCATGCATATCTTGGTTGGGCAAGAAGAAGCCTACTATGGCCACTTCTAGTTGTGAGGCTGAGTATAGGGCAACTTTCACAACAACTGTTGAGAGTGTGTGGCTCAAATGCCATATGGCTGATTTGGGTGTTGGTCAGTCTTCTACCACCACCACCATCTTCACTGATAGTCAAAGCGCATTGGCAGTTGCGAGGAACCCTGTGTTCCATGCTAGCACTAAGCACATTGAGGTGCATTATCATTATGTCAGGGAGAGGTATTTTGCTAGGGAGATCAGCTTGGCATATGTGCCCACACAGGAGAACATTGCAGACCTTTTCACGAAGGCTCTCCTTAGGGAGAAGTTTGAAGCTTTTTGCAAAGCTTTGGGTTTACTTCCTTTTGTGGATTGATTCCACATAGCTTGGCACTTCCTTATACATGAGTGTCAGCCCCTTGTTCACCGCGTCACTCCCAGGGGGGATTTGTTGATATATTTAGGTAGTGATGTGTGTGAACACTTTAGGACCATCGGGGCACTTTTTCCCTCTTTAGGAGGTTTATTTCCCTCGACTTCTATATATGCCTACAGCCCTAACGGGTTACTTATATTTGTACATTCTAGTGGTAATACATTCAGTATTGTGTGTTGTGCTCCAAGCTTCTTCTTCTTCCTTGTGTTGTCCATGTGCTTCCACAGACGTCTAACTCCAACACACACGCAGAAGCAAGATGAAAAGAAGAGTATTCACAAAAGAAGTGAGAGACTCAAAATGAGTAGACCAAGAAATGGGTAAACTCACATGGATTAGAAATGAGCTTGCGAATAGCATGAAGTAGGCTCCTCAAGCTTCTAACCAAGTACAAATGGGGGTAGAGGCCCTCCTTATATAAATTTGGGAGGGGCTCTCCAAAGTACATCTCATGTGGGATAATTCCCCTCAAAGAAGAATGAATACAATGGCAGAAGTAAATGCCAAGGTACCCAAATACAAAGGATATGATATAAAAGGGAAATGTAATGGAAATGCAATGGAAATAGGGTCACTCCGAGATACAAAAGGGAGATGCACTCTCATATTCTCAACACCCCCTCTATAGCTCCATTTTGTGGAGTATGGAGGCTGCTAGGGTATGAGACAAAGATCCACCAAGAATGTAGCAGCAATAGCATGAGCACCAAATAGGAAGTCTCCATCTAGAAATCCATAGCCACCAAGTGGTATCCACCATGAGGGATTGCCAGGTACTCCAAAAGATGTCCACCAGATGGATCAAGCAGATGCTCCATAGGTATGTCACCAACGAGGTACATGAACGAAACAAGATCTCACTGGACGAGATCACCTCCGTGCAAGACAGGTAGGATGACTCCATGTGGTACATAGGAACCTCCAAAGCTTTGACAATGTGTATCACCAAGAAGTAGGTCTTGCATGAATGAAATATACACCATGAAGCATAAAATCATAGTCACATGGTAGTACACTTGTATGTTGTAATCCTCCATGGAGTGTACAAAGTCTTGATGTGTGTCAGTAGGACCATGGAAGCCCCCTCTGAACCGTGAAGCTGGCCCATAAAAGTGTCCAACTGAGTGATGAATACAAGTAGATGTAGGAGTATCCTATGGTAAATGAAAAAATGTTGGACTCCATGAATGGAAAAGTACATGCTTAGAAAGTTGTTGTAGACGAGGTAAGTGGACTCTTGAAGATAAGAATGGAAAGTGATGAGTTACTAATCTTGGAGTAATGCCCAACTGAAGCTGAGGGGAAATGTAAACCTTCGATGGTACGATAGGAGGTGTAGCCATATGAGTTATAAGCTGAGATGGTATGTCTAATTCCTCCTGCTCCAAAATTGTATCATGATCGAGAAAGTCATGTACAAAGAGAGCATGCTCCATATAGTGTGACTGTCCGAAACTGGAATGATCCCCCTCTGAAGCAGAAATGGGAGGATCCAAAAGGGATGAATACTTAGAGTATTCATTAAAGGTGCAATATTTGGTTATTGTAATTGAGTGAGTCTTTGCATTGTAGAGTTTGTATGCTTTCTGTCAGTCACTGTACCGGATGAAAATGCACTGCTAAGGCTGATCATCATTATGGCTTTGTACATAGGCATCACTACCAAAGATGCAAAAATACCTAACACTCGGCTTCTTCTAAAAGTAAGCCTCAAATGGTGTTTGGTTCTTCAAGACATTTGAGAACCCTCTGTTCTGAATTATAACTACTGTCTGTACTGCTTCACCCCAAAACTTTAGTGGAAGTTGCTTTTGACTAAGCATAGCCTTGGCCATCTAGATCACACTTTGAATCTTTTGTAAGGCAATACCTTGTTAAGTATCTTGTGAGGTTTGATACTTAATTCTGTGTTGCTTTAAGTACTTGGAGAAGGTATGATTGACAAAGATATTATCTCCATCAGATCAGATGATCTTCAAAGAACTTGGAAAGTCTTCTTGAACTATTGGTGTCCACTTCTTAAACTTAGAAAGGGCATCCTCTTTATGGCGCTTGAGTGAATAAACCCATGTGTATCTAGTGAAGTCATCTACTATCAGGAAGAAGTAAATTGACCCACTTAGAGAAGGTGTATGCATAGGTCCACAAATATTGTATGGACTAATGCTAAGGGTTTAGATGTAGGAATGGATGCTTCTATAGGCAAAGGGGCAATTGTCTGCTTGGCACATGCTTGGCAATTCAATCCATTTGTGCGATCCTCGGTAAACCCTTAACAAGATGATTGGAAGAGATCTTAGCTAAGCAAGTGGTATGTCCCAATCTGTAATGCCACAAGCTATGAATTGAATCTTTGGCCATAAAAATTGAAAGCTTGTAGAGACCTTTGTCTTCAAAGCCTTGAGCTATCACTTCATTGGATTCACAATCAATGACTTGAACTTTGTTGTGATCGAATTGCACTGTCATGTTGCACTCTGTAATGGTCTTTACCAAGAGAAGGTTCTTACAATGGCTTGGTACATAAAGAACATCTTTGAGTGACTTGGTCTCACCTTTTGAGTTAATGATATGAACTTTTCCTCTTCCTTGGATCTCAATGCACTTGATGTCTCTTAGATAAACTTGACCTTTGTGCTCTTCAAACTCATGAAAATCATGTTTGTCATGGCACATATGTGATGAAGCACCACTGTCAAAAATCCATTCTTTACTTGGAGTGGATGCCAAAAGTGCTTTGTGTTTCGTTGTGAGAAAGATCTCTTCACTTTTATAGTGAGAGTAATGTTCGGTTTTTGAAGTAGTCTTACACTGATTTTCCTGGAAGAATAGGATTCTTTTGAGTGCAATTATCCAATCTTGTGAGGCTTTGGCCTTCACATGTCATATGCTTGCAGTCCGCACTCTCTGGATATGGATGGATGGGTATAGTGCTCAATAGGTAGAATGAACCTGGTCATCCATAACCAGTATGCTTTCGAGTTCAGCATGAAGCTGCAGAACTAGCTCAGCACAATGATCAATTTGTGCACACCCAAATGCCTTAACTTCACTAGCTCGTTACATTCCAACACTGAGTGTCGTGCATTCTCCAGAGCAACGCTTTGCCATCCTCACTGTCTACGTGAGAGGTATTTTTGCCGAAGAAGCCATGGCTGCTACTACGAGTACGCAAGGACAGAGCGCGGAGGAAACACTATCAAAATCACTCCCGAGTAGAGATCTCAGATGCCGATGCAACAGATGGCAAGATCATGTGCTGTTCAATACTGTGTCCACAAATAATATAAAACAAAGTATACCTTCATCTTTTAATGTACTAATACAGAGGGCATAGCAAACATACCTACACACTCTGAGTTACTATCTGACTTTTATTTCTACGTGTTACCAACTTTCTTGTGTTGAACCTCAAGCCTACTGAGAAGCAACATTCTCAGATTTTGGTGTCCCTCACCTGCTCTTCAACGGATTCCAATACAGCTCCCATTGCTTGAGGAAGCTAATGGCCCTGTGAAAGCTACTGACCCTATGAGGTTGTTAAGTGTACCATATCTTGCAACTCACTGTTGCACTTCCTCAATCTTGTCCGTGCTATGGGCTGAGAGAGAGAGAGAGAGTCGGAGACAAAGAGAGAGCAGTGCTCTATTGCATTTGAGATCTCTACTCAAGAGTGATTTCGGCCGTGTTTCCTCTGCGCTCTATCCTTGCATACTCGCAGGAGCAGCCATGGCTTCTCGGACGCAAATGCCTCTCACGTAGACGATGAGGATGGCAAAGTGTTGCTCTCAAGAATGCACGACACTCGGTGTTGGAATGTAACAAGCTATTGAAGTTAAGGCGGTCGGGCATGCACAACTCAATCATTGTGCTGAGCTAGTTCTAGAGCTTCATGCTAAAATCGAAAGCATAATGGTTATGCAGGGCCAGGTTCATTCTGCCTATTGAGCACTAACGCCATCCATCCATATCCAGAGAGTGCGGACTACAAGCATATGACATGTGAAGGCCATAGCCTCACGTGATTGGATAATTGCATTCAAAAGAATCCTATTCTTCCAAGAAAATCACGCACCAGCAGCCACGCATTAATCTTGATGTCATAATTAGTTCACGAATTTTTTTTTTTTTAAATGGAGGTTCGGCCGAGGCTTACTCCCCCGGGCTTTAACTTTGAAATTGCAATTGTACAAGGAAGGGCATAGTACCCATGGGAACCCCCCTTATCCCATAAGAACAGGGGTTTACAAGATTGGTTTGGACAGCGGTCATAACTAGCACAGGGCTAGTCAAACGATGGCACATCAACCATATACTTCATCATTCCATGTTATACATGTCCCTTACATGTGGCCAGCAGGGATTGAACCCTCGCCCCCGCCTCAAGAGGCGAGAGGCCCAACCAGCTACCTTAATGGCCTGAGACTAGTTCACGAACTTTTGATGTGGAGGGTCATCCGGCTTGTTGCGTTGAAGAATGAATGAATTAAATGTGTAGTGATTTGGCACGGTTTCAGTCACGTCAGCTTCACTAGCTATTAAGAGTGTAATTAAAGGATTATGAGGGAATCCGTTGAATTTATCCCTTACCAGTTCTATCTAGTCTGGCTTTAGGAGCGGGGTAGAGGCCCAAAATTTGGTGAACATCGGCATGGCATCACATGTGATGTCATAGCAGATCTATTATTTCACGATTTGGAAGAGAAGCCTTTGCTATAAATCAAATACTTATGATGCTCTTGATCGTATCCCTCATTGATGACATGCTCAATTATGTCAAGATGATATTTTGAATGTTTTTCTAGCATTACGAAGGATTTCACTCTATTTTTTTTCAGTTTGACTCTACCATTAGAATTCTTTTAGTCACTTAGAAAGAGCCACGGGGGTCAATAGGCAAAGATTATAGACATCAATTGTGTTTAATTACCATATGAGACTAGTGATTTATATTTGAGTTAGCATTAGTGTGACTTGACTCTAATTTATTCTTTCTTATCAAAATTTTTAAGAAAACATAATTGACACTCTTGCCTGTTGGAGTTAGACCTCTGCGGAAGCACGCGAACAACACAAGGAAGAAGAAGAAGCTTGGAGCACAACACATGACATTGAATGTATTACTAGAGATGTTACAAAGATAAGTAGCCCATTAGGGCAATAGGTGTATATACAAGCCGGGGGAAAAAAACCTCCTATAGAGGGAAAAAAGTGTCCCGGTGATCCTAGTGTGTTCACACACATCACTACCTAAATATATCAACAAATCCCCCCTGGGAGTGATGCGGTGAACAAGGAGCTGGCACTCATGTATAAGGAAGTGCCAAGCTATGTGGAAATCGCTCCACAAAAGGAAGTAAGCCCAAAGCTTTGCGGAAAGCTTCAAACTTCTTCCTAGGTAGAGCCTTCGTGAAAAGGTCTGCAATGTTCTCCTGCATGGGCACATATGCCAAGCTGATCTCCCCAGCAAAGAACCTCTCCTTGACATAGTGATAATGCACCTCAATGTGCTTAGTGCGAGCATGGAACACAGGGTTCCTCGCAACTGCCAATGCGCTCTGACTGTCAGTGAAGATGGTGGTGGCAAAAGTTTGACCAACACCCAAATCAGCCATAAGGCATCTGAGCCACATACACTCAACAGTCACTGTGAAAGCTTCCCTATACTCAGCCTCACAACTGGAAGTGGCCACAGTAGGCTGCTTCTTGCTCAACCAAGATATACATGAGCTATCAAGCATGAAGCAAAAGCCACTAGTGGACACACAAGTGTCATAGTAACCAGCCAAATCAGAGTCAGAAAAAGCATGCAAATCGGGCGGTAGTGATCCCCCCTTGGGATAAAACAACCCAAGTAGCCGAGTACCACTCAAATAGTGAAAGATGTGCTTAACTCCCTGCCAATGATTGACTCCTAGCCAATGCATAAACCTGCTCATCTGAGAGACAACAAACTGAATATCTGGACGAGTATTGCATAAGTAAACCAAGCATCCAACAGCCTGCTGATAGAGAACAGCATCAAATGCACCTCCAGCATCATGAAGACTCAATCATAAACCTGTCTCCATAGGAGTGGCAATAGGCTTAGAGTCTTCAAGGCCAAAACGCTGCAATAATGTGTCAATATATTTCGTTTGACACAAAGCCATTCCACCATCAACTTGCATAAACTGAATGCCCAAATAGTGATGCAAATGCCCCAAATCAGACATCTCAAATGAGGCATACAAATCAGCCTTAAAATCAGCAATATGCTTCTCAATAGGACCAGTGAGCAGCATGTCATCAACATAGACAACAATGATCAGAAGCACATCATAAGCACGCTTAACATATAAGGTGCTTTCAGTTGGATTGTTCTCAAAACCATGCGCAATCAGATAGGCATGTATCTTCTCATACCAAGCACGTGGTGCTTGCTTTAAACCATATAATGCCTTCTTTAACGTGCACACCTGGTTTTCATGCCCTTTCTGCACAAAGCCACGGGGCTGAAAAACATGCACTTCTTCATGCAAGTCACCATTCAGAAATTTCTGCGATTTTGAGACTACAATCGGAGGAGTGTCGACGGCGCCCTAGATGAAGCGACAACCTGCTCTGATACCAATTATTGGAGTTAGACGTCTGCGGAAGCATGCGAACAGCACAAGGAAGAAGAAGAAGCTTGGAGCACAACACACAATACTGAATGTATTACTAGAGAATGTACAAAGATAAGTAGCCCATTAGGGCAATAGGCGTATATACATGCCGGGGGAAAAAACCTCCTAAAGAGGGAAAAAAGTGCCCCGACGATCCTCGCATGTTCACACACATCACTACCTAAATATATCAACATTGCCTAAGCACTAAGAACTATCAAATATCACTAGAGTTTACACCTACTCTCTTTGCTTAGCATAAGAACATTTGGTTTGGCACTTTGAGCTCCAAAAGTGTTGTTCTTCATTATCATTTAAGGGTTCATTTTGTATTCTCAAAAGGGTAACAACCCTAGACATTTTCACACTTTGGCACTAATTAGTGCCCCATCCAAGTTTTAACTCAAGCTATAATCAAAGTATTCATTGTTGTGTGTGCCTTGGGAGGCTACTCTAAGCCCCCAAGTGTAACTTACTTGGTGTGCAAAGGGCTATTCTAAACCCCCCTCCCCCTGTTCAAGGCATCTATCCCATTTCTGGTACAAATGTAGTAGGGCTAATCTAAGCCCCCCCACCCCTACCTCAAGTCAATTTTGTGAATCAATTTTTGCAAGCGTGGTAACTTCGTATCAATTGTCAATGATTTCAAATTCCACTTCCTCAACTCAATTGTACTTACCCTCCTTTACACCAATATTCATGCCAAAACATGAAAGGCTAAATGGCACAAATTACAACCTATTGAAAGATACAATTAGGGCTTATCTCTATACAAATCTTTTGTACGAGGTTGTTGAAGGTAATGAATGATGAGGGGAAGCAAGATGAAAAGAAGAGTACTCACAAAAGAAAGATTGTGAGAGACTCAAAGTGAGTAGACCAAGAAATGGGTAAACTCACATGGATTAGAAATGAGATTGCAAAGAGCATGGAGTAGGTTTCTCAAGCTTCTAACCAAGTAAATGGGGGTAGAGACAATCCTTATAGTGCAAGCATGGAACACAGGGTTCCTCGCAACTGCCAATGCACTCTAACTATCAGTGAAGATGGTGGTGGTAGAAGACTGACCAACACCCAAATCAGCCATAAGGCATCTGAGCCACACACACTCAATAATCGTTGTGAAAGTTGCACTATAATTAGCCTCACAACTGCGAGTGGCCACAATAGGCTGCTTCTTGCTCAGCCAAGATATGCATGAGCTACCAAGCATGACGCAAAAACCATTAATGGACACATGAGTGTCATAGCAACCAACCCAATCAGAGTTAGAAAGAGCATGCAAATCTGGCAGTAGTGATCCCACCTTGGGATAAAAAATCCCAAGTATTTGGGTACCACTCAAGTAGCGAAAGTTAAGCTTAACCTCCTACCAATGCTTGACACATGGGCAATGCATAAACCTAATCATTTGTGAGACAACAAACTAAATATTTGGCCGAGTAATGCATGAGTAAATCAAGCATCCAATAGCATGCTGATAAAGAATGGCATCAAATGCATTTCTAGCATCCTGAAGACTCAATAGTAAACATGTCTCCATAGGAGTGGCAATAGGTTTACAGTCTTCAAGGCCAAAATGCTACAATAATGTGTCAATTATTTCATCTGACACAAAGCCATTCCACCATCAACGTGCATAAATTGAATGCCCAAATAATGATGCAAATGCCCCAAATTAGACATCTCAAATGAGGCATGCAAATCAGCCTTGATATCAGTAATATGCTTCTCATAAGGACCAGTGAGCAGCATGTCATCAACATAAACAATGATGATTAGAAGCACATCATTAGCACACTTAACAGATAAGGTGCCTTCAGTTGGACTGTTCTCAAAACCATGTCTAATCAGATAAGCATGTATCTTTTCATATCAAGCACGTGGTGCTTGCTTTAAACCATATAATGTCTTCTTTAACCTGCACGCCTCGTTTTCATGCCCTTTCTGCACAAAGCCATGGGGCTGAAAAACATACACTTCTTCATGCAAGTTACCATTCAAAAATGTTGTTTTAATGTCCAACTGATGTACATTCCAACCATGATGAGCTGCAAAGTGCATAGATGCTACAAACAGTAGTCATTCGGCAAGTCGAAGCAAAGGTTTCATCAAAATCAATGCCTCTTTCTTGTGCATAACCCTTTGCAACAAGCATAGCCTTATACCTATCAATTGTTCCATCAGGTTTATGCTTCATTTTGTATACCCACTTAGTGCCAATGGCCTTCTTGCGAGGAGGAAAGTCACATAGAGACCAGGTACCATATTTCATGATAGCATCATATTTAGATTGGATTTCACTCATCCAATGTTTAGAATTTTGTGCGTCATCAAAGGAAATAGGTTCAGTCTCATCACAAAGACTAGATGCAGCCATAGCATAGCAATCTGATGCAAAAGAGGCACTATTAGAGCCTGAACAAGTATGGTATGATAGAGGTGCATCTAATTTGTTGTCACGCAAAGTCTGCACAAGCCATTTTGGCATAGTTTTTGCCTCCTCAATATTAGCTCTCTCATCAACAAGTGCATCATGCAAATCTGCATCAGAAATGGAATGATTTGCATCATCACATCTCCTTCGTACATGAAAGTAAAGGCTGAATAGCATCTTCCACAAAAACAACATCATGGGTAACCAAAATGCATTTATTCTATAGATGATACAGACGATAGCCTTTGCTTTCAGAAATGTACCCAACAAAAATACATTTTACTCCTTTATCATCTTATTTTTTGCAATGTTGTTCAGGCATCAACACATATGCCCGACAACCAAAAACACACAGGTGAGTAACAGATGGCTTACGAGAAATAAGAGGAGAGAGTCTATATATTAAGGGACTCTTATGAGACACTCATCATTCACTCTCAATAGTATCTAAGATACAAGGCAGAATGTCATAGCCTTCGATTACCAGTTAGTCAATAAAGTAAACTCTACAACTTACCGTAATTTTACACAAACTTTGGATTACATAGGTACTTATACATCGGACTATCACTATCTTCAATGTGGAAGTATGTATCAAGCTAAATAGAATGTATAGTGAATCAACTACATAGAGTTTACTCAAACACAGGTGCCTGTAGCACTACTAGCTGACAGTCCGACATATTCAGTACCTGTCTTCTATGTAGCACACTGAAGGACACTCCTTTTCATTAATCACCAAAGGGTTAAATTGCATAGTCATGCCTTTTTGTTTAGGATTGTTCTCTGAATTACATAGCGCACTTAATATTTGAACCAGATTTATAGAAAAATAACAACGATCCCTAATGGCCTAACAAAGCCAAGGTGAAAAAGTGCCCCTCATGGTCCTAAGTTCCAATAGACACTCAAGAAAAGATTTAAGAAACACTTCAATGCAAAGTGAAACTTCCAATAGACTAGGGAAATCATTTTTTGCAAGATGGTATTTTCTCACTCTTTTTAAGTTATCCCAAGCCCCTATGAGATGCTTCTTTCGATTTCAAGCCCTTTTTGTCACTAAAAACAATAATTGCAATTAATGACTCCTCTTACCAGGGAAGTCTGAATTTGAGCTTTTGTTTTATACCTTTTTTTTAGCATGTGGGCCCATGCTTTAGGTGTTTCACATACACTAAATATCCTTGGTTCTTATTTTCACCTCTGGACCTTGTGGTCTAAAGTATGAGCTTAAAATGAGCTCAAATAACCACCTATACAATTTATGACTTCCATAGCAGTCAAAAAATGCAACTTAGCTATGATTTCTCGTTTGTGTGCTTTTTTATATTGCATCTTATTATATAGGATTTGTGCACTAGTCATCCATAACAAAAATTGATCCATAATCGTGAGATATGCAACTAACCACTACTCTACCAAAAGCAACTACTAAGGAAGTCACGATTTACAACTCCTTAATCTTTTATCAATTTGAAGCCAAATTTTCAAAGTTTACTTCTTGTAACTTGTAGATTGACTCCTCTACTGAGCTTCTTCATAAGAGAAATCATTTTTCAAAATTTGTAAGATGTTAATTTTCTTGAAACTTGCTTGCTTGTTGTTGTAGATCTAGGCCTTGGCCACTCAAAACACACCTCAAAGTCATAAAGAACTTGCCTTGCAAATTCTGACCGCTCTGCAAATATGGACTTTTATGACTCCTTCAGACTGGCTTTTTTGTTTATTAAATGCTCCTAGCCCCTTGTCCTCTCACCTTTCCTCACTCTTTCCTAATCTTTTAGAGAGTAAATGCAAACAAATAACAAGAATACCTTCTTTTGCAATGGATGACTATTTTGCAAATCAAGTTTTGAGCATCTTTCAAAGAGCGTGAAAAATGCATATTTGAGCTCTATTCCTTGTCTTTTAAGCCCCTACATGTCATATAGTACTAGCTCAACCCCTAGTTATGGTGGAAAAGAAGAGAATGAAGAGAATATAGTGCAAAAGGAGTAGGATATTGTTGAGCTATCAAGCTCAACATGTGATGATCAAGGATGACACATATCACTTTTTCATTTCTCTGACATGTATAGTGGTCACGTCATTATATGTTAGGGATACTTTAGTGAGATTTACTAGATTCATCTACCGAGAGAGATGGCACAATTGTTTCTTGCTGGATCACTCATTTGTGGACATTGGGTTTTTCCTTATGTACTGTTCTTTATATATTGTACTAGTTGTATTATTGTATTAGGTAATTCTTGTATATTCCTTTTCTGTAATAGAAGAAGAAGAAGAAAAAGAAGAACATTCTTCCTTTCAATCTATGTGTGTGCTCCTCTTTGAGAGTGAGAGTGTGTGAGTGAGCTCTCTTCCTTATCTCCTTCCTCGTGACATGGTATCAGAGCCAGTGTGATTGTAGAGAGCTTCTAGAGAATGCTAATAATGAAGAGCATGCAAGAAGGAGTGGAGAGAGCGCAATTCACAAATGACCTCATATCGCTATGAAATTTGGTTTGAAGGTAAAAGGCTTCAAAATATTTTCAAGATTTATCCCTTTAGGGTCACTTTGTTACACTTATGTGTTCCTCAAGTAGCTTTGATGTGAACCTTTTCCCTATACATGGGCACTTTTTACTCTAGTGTTGGATAGAGGTTTTTTCCCCTTGTTACCACATACTTGCTACACTCATATGTGGTGGTACTTTGTACTTAGGGATATTATTCAACTCTTACTTCAATTTTGAACATCGTCAATAGAGAGAGCTATTCCAACCATCTGCCTTCTCCATGTGTCTTGTTGCATTTGTGTTCCTTGTGCATGTGCTTCTCATGTACCTCTCACATTTCTACACACACCCAATAGTGGTATCAGAGCAAGTTCAACTCCTTTTCAAGTTTGAGTTTTTTGTGTCACGGTGCGCGTGCACTTTTAAAAGTGCAAATCAACTTCGAAACATAGAAGTGAATTTCATAAGCGAAGAAACATTTCCACCAATTGCACTAGGGTTTTACCCCCATTTTGAAGCCATTTGTGTAGTCCGAATTGCCAACAAAGTGACAGATTGTGAGCTGAAATTTCAGCATTAATTTAAGCTTTTGTCAAAGTAAAGATTTTGTCACATTCTTAGTGAAATGGGGGGTAGCAATGACTTGTTTGGCATGCTTCAAGCTGAAGATAAGCTTGATGGGACCAAATATCCAATGTGGTCTTACATGATGAAGCATGTTCTTGTTGCAAAACAAATTTGGAACATAATGCCACATGTAGATTGGCACGTGCTTCTACTTCATAGTCTATTGTCACAAATCAAGCTTCTTCTTCAAGTACAGTGGTTACTCCTTCTCCACCTACACAGGAGCAACTTAGATGGAATGGAAAAGATGCTCAAACTCATGCATTGAGTATGCTTTTTATGAAGTGTCATATAGTTTCACATATTTGATCATGTTCTACATCAAGACAGACATGGGACACTCTTGCTTCTTTGTATGTCGTGCATAATGAAGCATGCATTGCACACTTGAGGAACCAACTTGAGGATGTATATATGGCTGAAAATGAGTCTGTGGATATGTATGTGACACACATCAAGGACTTGAAAAAGCAATTGGCAAACATAGATGAGATTATTTTGGATGCATTACTCATGTCTACATTGTTGAAAGGATTACTAGAATCTTTTCAAAGCTTTGCAACTACACTCCGTTTGGTTGCAAAAGGGAATCCCAATATGTATGCATTTTGATGAGGTTGTGTATCTTGTTTTGCAAGAAGATCAATCTAGCTTGAATAGGATTGGTTTGATTGAGGGAAAGCAAACACTTGTTATCTCACAAAGGGGTAAAGCAAGTATGGTTCAACTTTGGGTTCATCAAAACCAAAGCCTCAACCTTCCTCTTCCACGCATTCCTCTAATGATGTTGATTTACAAAAGAAGAAGAGATGCAAATATTGTTGAAAGGCTAGTCATACTGTTGATGAGTATAGAAAGCTTGCTAAGCATAATGAAAAGAAGAAGGAATCCAGTATGTCAATTGCTGAAAAATCTTCAAATACAAAGAATGATGAAGCCAATATGGATCAAGACTTTTGGGCATGTGTTGTTACATTTCATTATGATGCATCTTTGCATTCTAAATGTATGGTTGTGACCGAGGCTAATTCAGATTGGTTCTTTGATAGTGGTGCTTCAAAGAACATAACTTCATGCAAAAGGTTTTTTGCATCTTGGAAAGATGCACCCAAAGGAGGACATGTGGTGTGTTCAAGCCTCTTATCCTATCATTGGAGTAGGAGAAATTGAGCTTATGGATGCAAATGGAGGTTTGATTCTCTTGAAAAATGCATTGTATGTACCCATATCAAGAAGAACTTAATTTCAGTTCTGTTGATTGCCAAAGCTAGACTTCATGTACACTTTGTTGATGATAAGTGTATGGTTCATGATTTCAGCAATGGTGATATTATTGTGATGTCCGGTACACTATGTGATGGTTTGTATCCCTTGGATACATACAAGAGGGCTACCTTAAATGCCTTGGTTGCTCATACTTCTTCCATGGCTGAAATGGAGCTTTGGCATGCTCATTTTGGTCACTTGAACTTCAATAGTTTGCTTTACTTACAAAAGAAGGACATGTTTATTGGTTTGCCAACACTTGATTCCATTGAAAAGCATGCATGTGAAGGTTGCATTCTTGGAAAAATGCATCGTGCTTCTTTTCCAAGATATTCATACACTCACTATAAGAAAATTGCATCTTGTTCATAATGATGTATGTGGTCCCGTCAAGACTCCATCTTTTGGGAAGAATTTATTTTTTGTTACCTTCGTTGATGATGCTACTCACTATACATGGGTGTATCCTATGAAAGCGAAGAATGAGATATTTTCTTGCTTCAAAACATTTTTAGCTATGGCTGAAAATTTTTCTTCAAACACGCTTTCGACTATACACATCGATCGTGGTGGTCAATACATGTCATATGAGTTTAATGCTTTTCTTTGTGAAAGAGGTATTTCACACCCATGTACAGTGCCATATACACCTCAACAAAATGGTGTTGTTGAGCATAAAAATAAAACTCTCCTTGAAATGACATGATGTATGGTTAAAGGAAAGCACCTTTCTGATAAGTTTCGGATGGAAGTGGCCATGTGTGCAAACTATGTGTGAATTCATCATTCCTTATGAGGCTTGGAATGGACATAAGCCTATGGTTAGTCATATGCACGTGTTTGGTTGTTTGGCATATGCTCTTGTGCCATCACAAAAACATCACAAACTTGATGAAAAGGAAAAGAAACGTATATTTGTTGGTTATAGTGATGAAAGTAAGGGATATCGTTTGTACCATCCATTGACAAACACAATTATTTTGAGTCGAGATGTGGTATTTGCAAAAAATTCAGTTTTTCCTCTACTTGAATGCAAAAAATAGCCAACAATTAGCTCACAAGATGTGTTTGATACACTCATGCCTTCGTTCCAAAGTGGTGCACTTGACTATGGCCATGTAGATCAGGCACATTTCCAGTCAAGTAGAGCTGGAAATGTGCAGGTTTTCCAGTCAAACATGGCTGACATTTTTAGCCAAAAAATGTTGGAACTGTTGGAAATTTCTAGCAACACATGGCTAAACATTTGTGTCAAAATATGGCTGAAAATGAGCATGAAATTCAGCCCACGCATGATATACATGTTGATGATGTATTACGTAATGAACGCATGTCTATCAAGAGTGCACAAACTATGCCAAAGTGGCTAAAACAAACTTTGCAAGACAACAAATTGAGTGCACTTTTACTTGGTAGAACAAGATCAAGCTCTCACCATGCATCAAGTAATTTTGTGGATTATTCTCTTATTGCAACAACATGTAATGAAGAGCCACTTACTTTTGAAGATGCATGTGACAATTCACATTGGATGAGTGTTGTGCAATCAGAAATGGATTCCATACATAGGAATGGAACTTGAGAGTTATGTGAATTGCCAAAAGGAAAAAATGCCATTAGTAAAAAGTGGGTTTATATAAGAGAAATCCAGATGGTAGCATTGATTGCTACAAAGCTAGATTGGTTGCCAAAGGATATGCACAACAATATGGCATTGACTATGAGGAAACTTTTACACCTACTTCACACATGACTACCATTCATATAGTGTTTGCATTGATTACCCATCGAGGTTGGAAAGTACATCAGCTGGACATGAAAATAGCTTTCTTGAATGGTGATTTGCAAGAAGAGGTTTATGTGAAACAACCTCCTGGATTTTTCGTGAAAGGGGAAGAGCATATGGTTTGTCACTTGCATAAAGCCTTGTATGGTCTCAAGCGAGCTCCACATGCATGGTATGACAAAATCCATAAGCACTTGATTGCTCTTGGCTTCACATGTTGTCCAATTGAAAGCACACTCTATGTATGCAAAGATGGGGTTGATCTTATAGTGCTTTTTCTTTATGTCGATGACATTCTCTTGATTGGGTCATGTGATGCAAAACTTGACATTCTTATGGTTGATTTGCAGCATACTTTTGATGTCACTTATCTTGGTCTTTTGAGCTATTATCTTGGCATCTAGTTTGTATCCATTGAGGGGAAAATTGTTATCCATCGAGCAAAGTATGTTGAAAAACTACTTCATCATTTTGACTTTGGGGATTGGATGCCAACTTCCACACTAGTTGAGATAGGATTTAGTTTCTCAATTGAGGATTCCAGTGATGCATTTGGCACTCCTCTTTATCAGCAAGCTATGGGATGGCTTACATATGCATGCAACACAATGCCAGATATATAGTATGCAGTTTAGTAGTTAAGTCGATTCATGCATAGCTCTGACACTGAGCATTGGCAAGTGGTAGAACATGTGTTTAGATATGTCTAAGGCAATTTGAACTTAGGTCTCTTTTATGGAAGACAGATTCAACCATGCTTACATGCTTTTACAAATAGTGATTGGGCTAGTTGTTATGATAGTTGCATGTCCACTAATGGTAATTGCTTTTTCCTTGGAAACTCATGCATATCTTGGTTGAGTAAGAAGCAAGATTCAATGACAACATCGAGTTGTGAAGTAGAAAACAGAACAGTTTTCACAACTATAGTGGAGTGTATATGGTTGAGATGCCTATTGATGGATCTTTGCATGGAGATTGATGCTGCTATGCATATTCCCACTAATAGTCAGAGTGCATTGGCTATTGCACAAAACCCAGTGTTTCATGCATTAACCAAACATATTGAGGTGCATTATCACTATGTGAGAGAGCGCCTTCATGCAGGAGGTATTGATTTGGTATATGTGCCTACATGAGATAATGTGGCATACATATTCACCAAAGCTCTTCCATGAGATAAGTTTGAAGCTTTTTGCAAAGCTTTAGGCTTATTACCTTGTGGGGGCTGATCTGTCACTCCCTCTATGTGTTCACAGCATTCGCTCCAGGGGTTTTTTACACTTATGTGTTACTCGAGTAGCTTTGATGTGAACCTTTATCCTATACATGGGCACTTTTGACTCTAGTGCTCTCTAGAGGCTTATTCCCCATCTTACCACATACTTGCTACACTCATATGTGGTGGTACTTTGTATGTAGGGATGTTCTTCATCTCTTACTTCAATTCTAAACATCATCAATAGAGAGAGCTATTCCATCCATCCGTCTTCTTTGTGTGTCTTTTTGTGTTTGTGCTCCTTATGTGTGCTTCTCGTGTGTCTCTCGCACTTCTACACACACCCAACACACTTGTTTTTCTCATATTTTTGTTTTGGAGCCATCTTGACCTCCATTTTGAGACTGCAAGATGGGGCCCTCAAAAAAATCAGGTCATTTGAAGAACTATAACTTGCATTCTACTTTTTGACTCAAGTATTCCAGATGTACTATCAATACACAAAAATTTTGTTTTTCTGAGATCGAATTGTCACATCACAGTATGACAATATTCAAGTAGAGGTACTGCTTCTAGTGCTTTTGTGGTGTTGCGAATTGTTGTAGAAATGGCAAGTGCGGATGGAATGAGTCAGCTTATGAGCAATAAATTGGATAAGAACAACTTCCATGCTTGGAGATTCAGAAGTACATTGAAGGCTATTAGAAGTACATTGAAGGAGAGAACGAAAACACTATGCAATTACTAGAGAGGAATCAAACAATGGACCAATTAAAAGCATATGAAGAATGGAATCAAGGAGCATGAAAGGTAAAACAACTCATTCTTGAGTTGAAGTTTCCTAGCTTTGGTATTTGTTGAATACATCCTTTCAAGAGCTTCCCAAGCATCCTTAGCTTTCTCTAGATGTTGAATAGGCCCTACCATGGCATTAGTAATGACTTGCGAAATGAGGAACATGAATCTCCTATTCCTCTCTTCACATTCTTTTGCTTGCCTCCTTTGGACTTCGGTGGCTATAACTTGATTGATTTGAGGTTGAGCATCATCGCCGCTCACAATACCCCATAAGCCTTTGCCCATTAGGTAGTTGGTCATTCTAAACTTCCACACGGGAGAGTTATCCTTATCCAACTTCTCTACTTGTTGAACCAAGTCAGCCATTGAAGAGTATCAAAGACTTTGAGAGTTACCTCGAATAATTATATTGTCCTTTGCAATTGCGTTTGTGAAACTCCTCCTTGTTTTATAGCTCCTCTTTTGCTTTGCTTTATCTCTAGCTCTGTTGATGAAGCTTCAGCACCAAGTTGGCTCTTATACCAACTGTGGGGAATGAGTTCTCCTATGCGCAATGGAAATGTGTAGTGAACCACCCTTGTATGTCCAGCACTTGGACAAACAGCTGCACCTTAGATAGCTTGCTGCTCTCAATAAAAAACTCAAATGGACTTGAGCCTTTAGTCGATCAAAGTAGACAAAGAGAGATTTCTAAAAAGCTATAAATAACTTAATTTGGACAAGTTTTGATTAATAAACACAACTGACAAAAATGAACTACCTGTCCACACATGTATGCTGAAGAACTGAGCTTCACTCTCAGACTGATAGCTCTCTGAATATATAAGATTTGAGAAACATTTTTGGTACAAAGAAAGTAGACATAAATAGCTTTCCAACAAGCTAAAAAACAACTAATTTGGATGAGTTTTGGTTAGGCAAGTCAACTGATAGCTCTTAGGCAAGTCAATGAGTTTTTACTCTCTGACAGATATTTCACAGAATATAAATCTTCTGAATAATATATTGGGGCAGAGAAAGTGGATGCCAAGAGCTTTCCAAGAAGACAAAAATCAAGAAATTTGGATATGTTTTGGTTGGGAAACTTAGTCGACCAAAATAGACTACCTGTCTACACAGGTATACTAAAAAATTGGAGTTCACTCTTTCACTGATATCTCATAGAATATGTAAGCTTTGAAGGAGATATTTGGTATGAAGAAAGTCACGAAATAAGATTTCCAATGAATGTTTAAACGCAAGAAATGGTTACATATACACTGAGATATGAGCTCCACAACAGAGCTGTGTACAAATTGATATGCAGCTGGAAGGAGTCTAAGGGAAGAAAAAATGACAATATGGCTAGATCCGACTATTGGGAGCTCTTGCCTCTTTCTCTCCTTGTTTTGAATGTGCTCCAACTTCACTTTTATAACCAATGAGCATGTGAAGAAGTTTGTGCCTCCTTCTTAACTCACCACTTTCCCCACTACATGCCACTAACTACAAGGCAAGGTATTGTATCTCTTACTCATCATGAATTTTGACTAGACTTTTTCTTTTATTATTTTTTCCTTTTTTTCTCTACTTTTTCTTTATCTTTATATTTGGTAAATTTATCCAAGCATGGATCATATGAAAATGAGCTTGTACATTTATCTTCAACATATTTGAGGGTCTAGCTCAAGGTTTATACAACATTCTTCCCCCCTTAAACATTTTTGTCTTAAAAAATGTGCTTTGGTATAATATGTGGAGTATGCCCCATGCACCATGATTCAGTTCATTGATCATGGACTCACTCTCAAAAGATGTTTGCCACGTTTCTAACTAATAGTTGTAAAAGAGATAAATCTTTTGTTTTTGGAACTTACTGGTTCCCAAGTGGTGCTTTCTTCTATTCCATCCCTCCATTTAACTAGGTACTCTTTGTATAGATGGTTCTCATCTTTTTATGGGAGATTGGTTGAATTATTGTATCTAAAGATACAAGATTGGTCTTATTCAACCAGTTTTCCTTTTAACCTACTTACATGAAATACTGGGTGAAGCAAACAATCATCTACAAGTTCTAACTCATAAGCCAAAGTCCCTATTCTTTTGAGAATCTTGAAAGGGCCACATAACCTTGGAGAGGGTTTAGGACAAGGTCTTGATTTCAATGTTTCATATTTCTTAGGAACTTTGAGATATACTAGTTCTCTACCCTAAAAGAAAATATCTTGCCTTTTAGGGTTGCTGAATGATTTAGCTCTATCCTGGGCTTTCCTCAAGTTTTTCTTAGCTATTCTTAGCTTAAAGTTCATGTCTCTTTAGCTGCTTTGACTTTTCCATTTTGTAGTCCAACTACATATGGTGCTCTTCGTTGGAACCCATACACTAGCATGAACGGACTATATTCAATTGTAGAGTGTTTTGCACTATTGTAAGCAAAATCTACTAACGGTAAATAGTCTTCCTAGTTAGTATGGGTAGAATATATGTATGCTCGTAACGTATCTTCAAGTATTCGATTGACCCTTTTCCGTTTGACCATCCATTTGTGGATGTTTTCTATTTCTTCTTCCATGGAAATTTTCCACTTTGGCTTCTCCTTGGATTCTTCATATGTAGAAGGTTCTTCAGAAATTGAGTCTTGTGCTATGTATATTGAATCTTTAGTGATCAAAGAAATATCATATCCATACCTTTTATAGTTTCTTGAGATGATTTTGCCACATCTTTCAGCTCATGTATTTTGGATTTGCCTTTAGAGTTCCAAGAATTGATTTCCCTTTTTGTAATCATCATTAGAATCACTTAAGGCTTCAAGTGTATGCTCATTCTTCTTTGATAGTATTGGAAAGTCTTCCTCTAGGTCATAAAGAACTTTGATTTTCCTACAATCATCTTCAAACCAAGATTTGTTTTCATCAAACACAACACCTCTACTTACAATGTAGCCTTTATTGCTTGGATTATATGGCCTATAACCTTTTTGATTAAGATCATAGCCAATGAAGATGCATTTCTCTACCTTTGGATCCAATTTGCCTCTAATTTGTGAAGGTATGTGTGCATATGCTATGCACCCAAAGATTGTTCAATGGTCAAGGCAAGTTCTTCTTCCATTCCATGCTTCATATGGTGTCATACATCCAATGCCTTTGATGGAAGTCTATTGATCAAGTATGTGGCTGTAGATACAACCTCTACCCACAAGTAGTTGGGTAGCTTCTTCTCATTTAATATTGACCTTACAACCTCCACAGTTGTTCTATTTCTTCTCTTTGCCACTCCATTTTGCTCTAGTATATACCTGGTTGTAATCTCTCTTTTAATTCATCTCTCTTGGAGATAGAAATCAAAGTCATGGGAGAAATATTCTCCCCCTCCATCTAACCTTAGCCTCTTTAGAGTTTTACCTGTTTGATTTTCTACAATAGCGAGGTATTTCTTGAAACATGAAAACACTTCATCTTTATGCTTCATGAAGTACAATATGGTCCATCTACTACAATCATCAATGAATGATACATAATAATTGGATCCAAAAATTAAAGGCTCCTTGATTGGCCCCCATACATCTGTTTGGACTAACTCCAATATATCTCCATGTATGTAGCCTTTCTTTGTGAAGGGTTGCATGTGTGACTTTTCAAATTGACAAGCACTGTATTTTATTAATCATGTGTTGTTTGGATATATTTGGTAGACCTAGTACTCTCTGGTCCCTATTGATTTGCTTGAGATATCTTTCACCTATGTGAGCTAATCTCTTGTGCTAAATATCTAATTCTAACAAAGTTTGGCTACCATAATTGAACAATGCAATATTTCTACTATCTTGAATTTCACGTGTGTATAATCTACCTAAATTTTCTTCTCTTGCTATCTTCTTGAATCCTTGATGTGGGTCTTCAAGAAATGCTCCATTTTTTGTGAATATGACTAGAAATCCCTTCTCAACAATTTTTCCCACACTTATGAGATTCTTGGTGATAGTTGTCACATACAATACTATGCTCAATAGGTTCATTATTACCATTTGGAGTCTTCACATTACCTATCTTCTCAACTAGATGCCTTGTGTCATCACGTGTTTGGACTTCATGCCTATTCCTTGGATTCTTCGAGTCAGAGAGTAGAGCTACATTTCCTGCTACATAATTTGAGCACCCGAAGTCTATATAAAACACATGTTCATCTACTTTACCTTCCTTCATGGTCATGTTCATCACAAGGAGTGAGTCCTCTTGAGTTTATTCATCTGCATAACTGTTGTAGTCTCTCCTTTCTCTAGATCCTCCTAGGTAGTTGTTATTGTATCCATTGAAATTGTTGAATCTACCTCTTGAGCTTCCATAGCCTCCTCTGTTGTGACCTCTTCCTATTTGGTTCCTTGGATTCTAGAAACAATTCTTGGTGATGTGATTAGTTAGACCACATATGGCACATGGAGATGACTTCAGCTCTCCCCTACCTTGTCTTCCTCCCCTGCCTCTTCCACTTGAGCCTCTACCTCTATGTCTACCTGCAAAGTTTGCTTGAGAGGTGCTACCTCCATCATCAGATTTCTTAACCTTGCCTCTGTTGTCTCTATTCTTATTCTTATCGCTATAGAGAGCAGAGGATTTATTAGCTTTTGATTTGTATCCATTACTTAGAAGCTTTGCATCATGTGTAAGCAATTGTCCCATGAGGGAGTTGAAATTAGGAACTTGTATGTCCATGTAGAGATCCATGGCTATGATGAAAGCTTCCCGTTTGTCATCTGCCTTCATTCCATTGATCACTTGCCTTAGTATTTGCTCTTCTTCAATGAATTCTCCAATCCTTCCTAGTTGATCTACTATGTTCTTCATTTGGCTGACAAAATCAGTCACATTCTGCTTGGGCATCACCTTGGTACTTGATGAGAAGAATGCTTCAAGAGCATTCCAAATCTCATGTGATGTCTTGCAACTCCTAATGTGTGGAAGTAAAAGATCAGAGATAGAGTTAAGAGTGTATGACCTTGTTAGAGCATCCTTTGAGGACCATATATTTACCTCTCTTGTTCTTCTTGTGTTGGTTGACCCTTGCTTATGAGGATTGACATAATCTCATCTCAAGATATGTAACCATAGAGGTTTCTCCCTTGAAGATAAGCTTCCATTCTGAGTGACCAAGCTAAATAAAATGCAATTTGTCTATGGATGAGGGAAACCCATCTCCCATGTTGACTAGTTGCTCTAATACCACTATGAGGAGATGAAGAGATGAGTTGGTGTTGCAACAACCCTGCTCTACACCAACCAATCTAATTTCATATATGCTTAATAGACTTCCTTAGCGTCCCAACTGTGCATGTGGAAACATCAAGTCCTTTGAAAAATCGCTCTCAAATGCTTGCATCAAAACATATAACTTCTAGTTGCAAGAGATGTGAAGAACCTTCTATTTTTGGAAGACAAGGTCTCAATGTTATACTTAGAGCTCACTACCTAGTATGCATTGACAAAAGAGCTTTTGCACACATCTAATTGAAGTTTATAGCTAATTAATGCAAGTTATTTGATGGATTTAGTTGCACCATACAAGGAGAAATGAATTTAACAAGTCAGGGGTGTCACCTCAACTTTTTAGGATCTAGAAGATGTGTAGACACAACCAGCTTCTCATCTTCATATCTCTCTTCATATCTCAAGATCTACTAAACCAAACTTGATGAAATGTTATATGTAAGTACTAGAAACTTCAGCATAACTAACTCAAGTTAAAGCATAGAAAAAGGATGAGTATACCCAGAGAAATCAACTGCACAAGTTCATTATAATCATAAGAATACTGAAGCAGATAATAGAGAGAATCTTACTCAATGAAATGAATCAAAATATGATGTTATTGCACATATGATACAGAGGGAGTGTAGAGGACTACACATAGATAGTGTGATCTCAGTGTATGCTCAAAGTTGTAGCTCAAATCCTCTTAGACGTACCATGTTATCCCACAAGTAAAATCATGTGTGAATTTGAATTTCAGTCTTCTTCACCTAAAAGTGTGCCTACATTTGGGGAGTGATTGAAATTAGCTTCCAATCACTAGAGTCGTGGAGTGAAGTCTCCTAATATCAAGAGATTCTATCAGTTTCTTTTGGCTTTTATATTTATCTAACATAACTTCAAAGAAATTAACAAGTATGAGTTCATATGTGAGTCTCTATGTGAAGAGACAAGTGTGTGTGTAGTCCTTAAGCCCTAGCAAAGCTCTTAGGCTTGCTAAAGGCACCAACAATTTCAACATGACAAACATGTTAGTGAGAATGTGCTAGAAATAGTACATACAGATGTTTAGGGCCCTGCAAATACCACATCTATGGGCGGTTGCAGGTTTTATGTTACATTCATTGATGACCATACACAAAAAGTATGGGTATATTTCACGAAAGAGAAAGTGAAGTTTTCACTCACTTCTACAAATTTGAGGTTATGGTGGAAAAGTAGACAAGTAAGTATATTCAGATATTAAGATCCGATGGAGGAGGTGAATACATGTCAAATGAGTTAAGTAGCTTTCTAAAAAGTCATGAAATTTGATGCCATTTTTCATGTAGGTACACACCATAATAGAATGGTGTTGCTGAATGCAAAAATAGCAAGAGCCTTGATGGCTAAGAACCCCATTGCTATTGGGCAAAAGTGTGCACACAGCTGTATACACCATGAATAGAACTCCGACTACTAATGTACATCAAGTTCCATTTGAAGAGAAGTTTATAGGTAAAAAGCCAAACTTATCACACATGAAAGTATTTGGTTGTATTGCATATGTACATGTTCCAGATGAGTTGAGGATGAAGCTTGATCCAAAAGCAAAAAAATATGTCTTCATTGGGTACTCCCTTGAGAAAAAGGGATATAAATGTTATAACTTACTCACATGACAGGTGAAGGAACTCAGAGAGGTGGTGCTTGATAAAATGTCAAGCTTCTATGCAGATGCCAAAGAAGGACTTAATCTTAACTCAAATGACAAAGGAAATGCTGAAAAATCAAGTGCAAAATCTTAAGTTTTTAGTAGACCTAATGCATCACTAAGCAATATTTCCAACTCAAATCCATCGAGTGGAAGATTATGTGGAACTTTCAATCCAACAAGTTCAACAACTACATCGAAGAAAGGTAAATAAAAGCTCTCTGTTGGTAATAAAACATTTGTAGGTTTTGAAGACATTGATGGAGATTCAGGCAGTTCAGAAAAGATCTTGATGAGGAACTTGGATTGCCCTCTATGAAGACTCCAGAAATAACAAGGGCACAGGTAGATGATACAAGAAGAAGTGACCCAAGACAAAGAAGATTTGGGAGGATGCAAAATTCAGTGCAACGATTGACGTATGATAGTTACATGGTTCGTCATTGTGCCTACATGACCAAGGTAATACAAGATGTTGAACCTTCTTGTTTTGAAGATGCAAATGAAAATGAAGATTGGGAGAAAGCTATGGATGAGGAGATGGTTGCACTTTATGGAAAACAAGGAAGCCAATTCCATTGCCACAAGGAAAGAAACCCATAGGCTACAAGTGGGTTTACAAAGTAAAGCCCAATACTTATGGTAGCATAAGCAGGTATAAAGCACAATTGGTAGCAAAAAGATATACACAGACATATGGCATTGATTATGAGGAAATGTTCAGCCCTCTAGCTAAAATTTCTACTGTTAGAGAACTTGTTGCATTAGCTATAACAAAAGGATGGACTTTGCATCATATGGATGTGAAGAATGCCTTCTTACATGGTGAGTTGCAGGAAGAAATATACATGGACTAGCCACAAAGATATGAAGATTCAAAGCACCCATAATATGTTTGAAGGTTTCAAAAGGCTTTGTATGGGCTTAAACAAGCCCCCTCTGCTTGGCATGCAAGGATTGCTAATTACTTTAATCACCATTGGATTTTCTATGTGTGATGCATATCATTCATTACATGCAAGGAAGGGTGATGATGGCATCACAATTGTAGATATTTATGCTGATGACTTGATTGTAGGAGGTGATAATGAAGAAAGCATGAAAGAGGTTTAGCAACTCCTTATGCTAGAATTTGACTTGAAAGTATATGGATGTTGCAAAGGCCATATGCCTTGAGTATGCTTCAAAAGTATGGTATGGCTGATTGTAAGCCAATCTTTATGCCATTAGATCAGAATTAGAAGTTATATACTACATCAAGTGAAGCATTGGAAAATGCTACTATGTACAAGAAAATTGAGGGAAGTTTGATATATCTCACAATTACAAGGCCTGATCTAAGCTACATGGTTGGAGTTGAAAGTCAATTTATGCAAGTTCCCAAGAAACCACATTTAGATGTCCTCAAATGCACTCTATGTTATGTGAGTGCTACTTTGGATTATGCATTGTTTTATGAATTTGGTGTAGATTTGCACGTTCGTGGATACATCGATGTAGATTTGGCTATTAGTATTCTAGATAGAAGATCTACTAGTGGCTTTCTATTCTCACTTGGGAGTGCAAATACAAGAAGCAACCCATTGTTGCTTTGTCGAGTTCAAAGGCTGAGTATAGAGGTGCTACAATGAGCATGTGAAACATCATGGTTAGCGATGCTACTTGCAAAATTAGGTGTGGAAGTGCAAAAGCCAATCGTCATCTATTGTGATAATCTTAGCAGCATTCAATTAGCACGAAATCTTGTTTCTCATGTTAGAACAAAGCATATCAAGGTACATCATCACTTCATCAGAGAGAAGCTATTAGTAGGTTATATTGATCTTGTTTACATGAGGATAGATAAGCACATTGCTGATATTTTCACTAAAGCACTAGGAGCAGAGAGGTTGAGGAAGTTTCGAAAGATGCTTGGATTAGAGGACATGACTTTGAGCTTGAGGGGGAGTGTTGAGATATGAAGCTCTACATGTGATGATTGAGGATGACACATATCACTTTTTCATTTCTCAGACATGTATAGTGGTCACGTTGGTATATATAAGGGATACTTTAGTGAGCTTTATTAGATTCATCTACGAAGAGTGATGGTACAGTTGTTTCTTGCCAGCTCACTCATTTAGGGACATTGGGTTTTTCCATATGTACTGTTCTTTATATATTGCACTAATTGTATTGTTGTATTAGGTCATTCTTGTATATGCCTTTTATGTAATAGAAGAAGAAGAAGAAGAAGAAGAAGAAGAAGAAGAAGAAGAAGAAGAAGAAGAAGAAGAAGATCATTCTTCCTTGCCTCAATCTGTGTGTCTGCTCCTCTTTGAGTATGAGAGTGTGTGAGTGAGCTCTCTTCCTTATCTCCTTCTTCATGACAAAAATGAAGAATAAGAAGACGTTCTCGAGTTTTAATGGAAAGTTTCAAAAGCCTAATCCTAATTTATAATTTTGGCTTATTTCTAACTATGTACCTAACGACTTACCTAAAGATGCAATATGGTGATGATGCAACCAAATCACGAGTGAAAAGCACTAGAAACACGTGCCTCATGCAAAAACTTACCATCACACCAAACTTTTGACAATAATGTCCCCAACAAAAACACGAGAAGTGTTCATGTCATAGACTTGCATGCACAACCGATGTACCAACATCAAACACAACTATTTTCACATGATTAAGAAACATTGTAACCAACACAACAACCTATCCGTGGTACGAGGACTGCATCCTATACGATGGAAGTACGTACATCCATAACGAGAGAGAGAGAGAGAGAGAGAGAGAGAGAGAGAGAGAGCAAGCACATGCATAGGTGGCAACACAACACACACAGACACACTCACGAGTAGAGAAGAGACAAGTGCTCCAAGAAGCTCTTTATTTCTCAATTAATGAGCACAAATCTCAGAAGACATCAAAATCTAATAAGCTAATCCTAACAAATAAAAGCTCTTTCACTTTTATAGATTTTAGAAGATCTTTGTATACACTGTAGTGTCTAGTCTAGGTTAAAAATTAGTGTCCGAAGCTATTTCGAGGCCAAAATAAAGTCCAAAAAATACAAAAAATGATGTGGATGTATTGTTTATGCCCGTGAAGCTTTACTACTCACCTTTTACAACATGGGCCCATTTATTGAGAAAATTAGAATTTTATGCCAAAAATAAGTATTTTTGCAAGTATTTTGGGTAAACAAAGGGAAAAATTTATTCTTTGAGGGGATTCGAGATGGGAAAAATTGGTAGACACTTTCCTCCTTCACTTCCATGCTTGCATTTCCCTTTGACCATAGTCTTTATCCTTTGATTGAGATTTGATCACTTTGACTTTGACTTTCTAGCCGCTCTTTAAGCGTCCTCCAACAATACACACACATATATCACACACACATTCAATCACTTGTTTACTTATTTTAGAGCCTCCAACATCATAAGCGGCTTATTAAGTCTCCATGCTAATGTGAATAAGAGGGGGAGAAAAGGGTAGGGATATCATGTTTTCCCCATCTTTATAGAATAAATAACTTGCACACTGAAATAACTTTATTTTTATTTTTTATTTTTTTTGAAATGGAGGTTCGGTCGAGGCCTACTCCTCTAGGCTTTAACTTTGAAATTGCCACCGTTTGCCTTGCCCCATGGTAGTTGTGACCGTAGTCTAACCTAGCTATGTAAACCCCTCCTCTTGTGGGATAAGGGGGGTCCCATGGGTACTACACCCTTCCTTCCAGAATCCACACTGAAATAACTTGGAGTGTCTACGTATCGATGACATTAACTTGCACACTGAAATAATTTGCACGCTGAAATAAGTTGTAGTGTCTAGACATCGATGGACATTTTTGATCCAGCTCTTATATTTAACGGACGTAGTTAACATCCATTCCACCTATCTAGTTAGTTGACATCCTTCCATCGATCTAATTCTCCAACGAAGTTCATATTTGTTTCATTTCTCACACAAACTTCTCATCATAAATCCGAACCCTAGATCCCTTTTCATGCCACACAAATAAGTCTAGTAGTATGAACATAGACATGTTTTCTATTACCGTATATCCCTCCTTTCGATATTTTCAACGATTAATGGGGAGAGCGTGAGAGACACATGGGGACATTTTAAAGAAATTTTGCTTTTGAAGATGAAACGTCCAAACAAGGGAGTCAAATCTCTCCTTGAATAAGGAGCACTATAGAAAACACTAAAACAAAAAGGTAGACATAAATATTCTAGGAACCACTACGACGTGTCTTTGTTGTCCTTATGATAAGTAGAGTGCTCGTGGATCTCTAAGAATATTAAATCATGATACAGCTATAGCTCAACTAAAAATACTAAATGATGATATAGCTATTGCTCAACTTTTATTTTCTCTTTCTTCAATCTTAATCTCATAAATACAGAAAATACACAAACATGTAAGACAATCAAATGATCATAGTTGCAAAGTGTAGTGGTAATGTGGATCGGTCTTGGAAGGACTTTTGAACGTAGAGATAAAAACATTCTTCAGATGTGTGTGTGAGTGTTATTCCTTCATATGTAAAGCTTACAAAAACAGTACATGGGCCAGCTTTTCTTTTCAGAACCCCTCAAGAAAAGGGGGAATATATATATATATATATATATATATATATATATATATATATATATATATATGTGTGTGTGTGTGTGTGTGTGTATGTGTGTGTGTAGCTGTGATTGACTTGACTGAGTTGTGTCGAGAGAACCTCAAGGAATGGGAATTTTCAGAGGACAACATACCTGCGATAAATAGGACGAGCAGATGCAGAGAAAAATCCAGCCATGGAACCTTGCATTAGATCTTCCGTGTACAAGATGTTACGAGCACATGATACAAATTTCATCTCAACAATGAGAAGATTGTATAATCGTAATTCACAAGTCTGTTTCTTTGAACAAAGAAACCAAGAGAAAACAGAAGAACTCTGTACTTTTTGCCTGAAACTAGAACACTTTTGCATGTGAAGTCCTTCAGGACACCGTGAATCCGGCCCGAGAAATCCAAACACGAGCATCACAGCTTAAGAGCGAGCATTTGTGGCAGCGAGTATGGTTAAAGGCCAAGGCATGATCATCAGTATCAATCATGACGATTACGTCTTCTCATCTCGTCCATAGGAACCTAAATGCACGATTCGAATTCGGCAAATGGTAGCTGGAGGAGTCGCATCATTTACTTATCGCTAGCATGGAGATCGGTTACGCTAGGAGCGGAGTACTGGTTTTCTATTCAAGAGAACAGATTGGCGGAGATGGGAGCTCCCCGCCTTGAAGCTGCATATAAATAGAGATCGATTGCTCGAGTCCCTCATCGAGAATGATAGGTCTTTGAGATTTCGTTGAATCAGAAACGGGGGGAGTGAACAAGAAGCTCTTTAGAATAATGAACTGACTAGTCGCGAGATCGGGCCGAGGTGCCGCTAATTTGCATGCGGAGAGTGACGATGAGAGAGAGCGGAGACAGGCTTTCAGATACTCGTTTGCTTTTTCGCAGCCCACCCAACTCCCCGAATTAAACAGTAGCTGATGCGAGACGCTTCCTCCCTGCCATGTCCAAAAGAGAAAAATCCGGTTGCTGGACATTCTTACCCTTCCCGTGTTCTTCTATCGAGTAACAGCCCACTATAAATATTTCTGCGAAAATTTCACACCCCTCGATCGCCTTTTGTTTTTGTTAAAAGAATTTCTAACTAAATCTTCCTCTTTCTCTCTCTCTTTTTCTCCCTCTCGCAATTGATTCAATGGCCTCTCGAAATTCATGCCTTCTCAACATCATCGTCGGCATCATTATTCTCATCACAATCTTTACCAAAACCATCACATCTCTATCCCTTCTCCTTATTCCTTGTCTTCTGCATCAACAACCATTAATTCATGTTTTTCAGCTTTTCTCTCTGGACTTGTCTTTGATTTTTGTACCGATTTTCTGCATCACAAGGCTCAGATGTGATTCGGCCCTCTTTCTGGATGCTTTTCTTCATCCTCTTCTCTATCCTCCTCCGCCCTCTACTAGTTTTCGCCCTTTGTCCCCTGCAGATCTGGGGGCGTTTCCTCTGTTTCTCTGGGTCGAATTGCCTCCCTGAATTTTTCAAGCAGCGACGCTTTGAATGTCTCCATCTGAAGTAAAGTTCCGAGAGCTCGCGTTTTTAATTTCCTCCCCGTCAAATCGTTTGTACATATTTGAAGCAGCCGGAGATTTTTTAACCCCATAGCGAGTTCTCTTTGGGACAGGAGAATTGCGCGATTTTTTTCTTAAAATCGAAGATTTTCTGTCTTCAATATTGCTTTAGCACGCCGAACTCTCGGTCCAGCAGTAAATCTGCGAGTCACAGCTCGTTGTTGCTCTTGTTGGCATGAGTTCTGAACATGATTATTTAGCTGGATTTTGATACGTTGGGTTCACTTGGGTGTCAAGTTATTCTCAAGCGCTAGCCTGTTATCAGGTTAGCCTTTTACGTAGACAAACAGAAATTCAGCGGTTCCTATGCATTTAATGCTTCCTTGATTCAAATATAAGCATTATGCATTGTTGAAAGTTTTCCCTGCAGCAGCGGGAGGGCTTTGCTGTCATGCTCGAGCGACGATGCGCTCAAATAAAAGTGGAAAATACGCACATTCGCTTCTAGCTGTTTATTGTGGAAAGAAGGAAAGTCTTGAGAGTAATAATAACGTTTTGGATGCAAGGGCGTTTGGAATATCATCATCCACATGTGAGAAGTCATTGGCAGGCTTTCTAAACTGTGGGAATTCAGGTGATGCTATAGGATCAGCAAAGAGATCTTCAGACTTCTACACAGCAGGCCAACTCGAGGTTTATGTGGTTTCATCTCGTAATCAAGTTCAAATTGAGTGTTTCCTTTTCTTCCTTTTGAAGGCTCAGTTATGTGCTACAGGTCCATGCCCTGGAAGCACCAAACAAGGCTGAATTCAAGCTAAAGCTTGAAACTCTAGAACCAGATATTGTTTATTTTGTTGGAGAATGCATAGAAGGGACCGATGAGGTGGGCCCATTGGAGCTGGCTGATGGGCTCGTTTCGGTGGAGGCAATAACAACACTTTTTAGTGAAAAGATGCCAGAGCTGGTGGGTATCACATTTTTGCTTCTGTATGTTTTCTTGCTGTCAACAATGATGAAAATTGATTGTCAATGTGACGATGAACATATGAGTAGACTTATATCATGTAAAGAGGGCATTCATATTTCTCAAGCTGGTTGCTATACGGAATTTATTAGCTGGAACAATCTCATATTCACCTCAACACTCATAAGTCGCAACTTTACAGAAAGAAAGGCATTGTTGACATTATCCAATATGTTATGTGCAGGTTTGCTTAGAAACATGTTCAGCCGGTAAAGTTGGTGATGCATTGCGAAACAAGGTAGAACCAGCATTCAAGATAAGGACAATTGGAGCTACTTTTTCTAGGGTTCACTTATGTATGTTTTTCTTTTTTTCTTTTTGGTTTTGTTTCTTCTTTAGGGCATTCCTTATATAGTGTATTGGAAAGGTCCAATTACTCACCTGTGGGTAATGCAATTTCGACAAGCTTTGTTAGCAGTTTTAAGAAGGTAATTAGGACATGTTTGTTTTCGATGTTGTGCTAAAAGAAAACGCATTATTAATGGAAGTGTCTGGACAGCTCCTCTGGTCAGATTTGGAGTGCTTGTCAGCTAGCAAAGACAGCTTTTCTATTTCAAAGAGGTATTGCAAAGGCATATGGATCATCAGACAATACAACTAGAGGGAGCAGCATGAGCCCTGTTATTGTGGGAAATGCACCACCTAAAATGCCAGAAGCTCCAAGGATCAAGGATTCTGCTGAGTTAGAAGGCTCTTCAAACATGTTACCAAAGGTGCAGATTTATGACGAAGACGTGGATGTTCCTTTACTTATTGTAGGTGAAACTCAAGTTCAGGTAAGCTGAACCCTTCTGTTGTAGGGTTATTCAAGTGAAAATTGTTAACTTTAGTGCTTTTTTGAATTAGAGATTGTGTTTGCGACAAACGATGTGCAAATGTTATTGTTTTCACGAGCATTTTCTTGTTCCAGGATAATAAGGTTTTCAATTTTTTGGAAGATGGTCTCAATGCCCTTTTGATGGTGGAGGTACCTGGTGCTTCATGGAATCTTCTCTCAAGCTATTTAAGTCATTCTTTTTTCATTTGCATTTGTAGCTCATGGCTTTGTTGTTGTCTGTACCTTTTACCCAGATTACAGGCATGCGGCTCGTGCATCGGGTTAGGTATTTTCTACAAACTCTCTGATATTATACTTGAAATTGAACATCACAAGCTATTGGATTTTTTTGTGTCGGTCACCTGTATTATATTGTTGTGTGGATCCTATTTGATGCTCCATAAGTCTATTATCCTTCTACAATTATGCTATTCTTCTAAAACCTCTGCTAATTTCAATAACTGATTTCTAATTGAACATCGATATATATATATATATATATA